>WURV02226824.1:0-10163 GCA_011762755.2 Epimenia babai | reverse complement strand
GTAATCATTTTGATATTATACCTTTTAATAGAATAGTCCTGTTAACATAATTTCGTTTACTGTTCCCAACTGTTCCCGTGTAATCATTTTGATATTATACCTTTTAATAGAATAGTCTTGTTAACATAATTTCGTTTACTGTTCCCAACTGTTCCCCGTGTAATCATTTTGATATTATACCTTTTAATAGAATAGTCCTGTTAACATAATTTTGTTTACTGTTCCCAACTACCCCGTGTAATCATTTTGATATTATACCTTTTAATAGAATAGTCCTGTTAACATAATTTCGTTTACTGTTCCCAACTGTTCCCCGTGTAATCATTTTGATATTGTATCTTTTAATAGAATAGTCCTGTTAACGTTATTTCGCTTGTCCCATTTTCCCGTAATCTATCACGATAGATGGCAATTTAATTCTGTCATTGAATTATATTTGATGATGCCATTATTTTTTGGGGGAAACCGTGGTGATGATATTAACAGTAATGAACTGTAGTAAAGTGTTTATTTCGTTATAGTTTCACCGTGGAATTTCACGGTGAATATAAGATTGTCTCCCTTGCACATTATTAAATACCCGTGTATTATTACCCTTTAGGCTACTGTAAACATTTGATAGGTTTATTTAGATATCCTGACTTACTTTGACGGCCAGTATCAGCCACACACATTTATGTATAGGCAGCATCCTGTCTTTTTCCATTAGTGCTATCTGGGAGAGTTGAAGGGGGGTAGGGCGATGCATCAGACAGTAACGAGATGAAGTCTTATGATATGTCTATGGTGAGCTGAACACATCAGTGACCTGCCAAGATTTATCACCTCAGTCTTAATCAGGCAGGGAGGGGAAGGTCAAGGGACATAATTCAGACAGTGGTTATGTTGGTGAAAGTAAGATATAAGCCGTACACACTCATATCAGGAGGTATTCAGAAGAAAAGCGAGGACTACACGAGTTTTTCTTGATTGTTGATAACAATATATTAATATTTGTTTACCGCCATGTTCCGCTATCAGTGTAGTGCTCAGTGGCGCCATCTACGATGGTGAAGGGTATCCACCAACTTGATCTACTAAAAGACGCTCTTCAATGGCAGCTAGCTGTTCGCTGCAACATCATTGGCTGAGTGTCAAGTATTCAATTCATAAGGGTCAGCGGCTTCATTTGGCTCATAGACCACAGTTCTCCCCATATCCGATAATTATGACATTAAAAGTTCAATGAGTTGGCGAAGGCTCATTAAATTTTGGTCTACAAACCACATTTTCATTCGTTTGAGGTCTAAATATTGAAGGTTTCATAAATCAATGAACTGAATCAACACTGATCCTTTTAGTTGGCGAGAACCAGCCCAGGTGGATGAAGTGTCTTTGGCCTAAAACAATAATAATTATAATATGGCTTGATACAAAAAGAAAGGGCAAATAGGATGATTTTTGATGTAAACTTGCCTCTTGCTAGACAATATGGTATATGTATTTTCGTATTTTTCATATGTCAGGTCTCATCTATATGTACTTGACCTCTATTTATTGTGATAAATGTTGCATTGTCCAACTTCCATTTATTTTTAGAACAGTGACCTTTTCTTGGCGACGACAATGTAGATTGAATGAAAGATTTTTAACACCCAATGCCCATTTACTCAGCCCGCCTCCCGCCCCCCTTTATAATACTGGTTGAATGCTCACTATTGGTTCTATTGTGCTTGGTTCTAAGGTATATCCTTGAGGCACCCCACTGGTAACAGCTTGAATCACTTCACAGTGACCAGCATTTGATTGATTCTACCAGAATGGTATCAGTATACAGACTTTAAGCGCCACTTGTTCAAACATCCCCTGCCCTGAAGCCTTCTGTTTCTAACAATTGTCTGACCCCCTGATATTTATTATTCTAATTCAGTCCATAATTTTGTACTTCAACTGGTTATATATTAGCGGTCGCTTGGTGGAGTTGTTATTGCATTGCAGTTGTTAGCGCGACTTTTTTAGCTCAACTTTGTTCGTGTAGTCAATCAACAGTGAGCCCAGGACGGATTATAGCCAGCTGACCATCCAGTGGACTGACTGCCGTAACTTAATCCGTTAATCCCTCCCACCAATAGCCAAAATTAGCATCGGTATATTTGTATCCAATTGGTAATGTAAATGGATATAGCTCATTTTCACCCTGATGGCTCCAGAAATTCAAGTTAGCAACGGCCAATGAGATATGAGAATATTAAATTTTTTCACAGATATTATTGTAGAACCAATCACACAGCCCAGTTCAGTTAATGATAATCTCAACGTGACATCTATTATACTACCTAACATTTCGTGTACGCAACATGCAAAAGTTGGTAACTGGTAAAAGTATTCTGTTACCCAGATAACCCTACAGGATATTTTTGATTCTCTGTGTATGTCTGTATGAGGCAAGAGAAATATGAATCCTGTGATCAGTTAGTTAAGTACTAAGAGCAAGGTCGTGGGTTCGTAACCACCCACCGGTCGACTTTTGTGCAATGATCCTCAGCAAGTCATCTCCGATTGCTGGACTAAACCCGTTTCCAAAATGGGTAGACGCCTAATATCATCTTTGATGGGTGATATGCGAGTGTCGAAGGTATTGTTTTTGTGCTGAATAGCTCCCATAAATATTCATTGTAAGCTGCATCTGAGATCCTCCATTGGCTGATACTTGCTGCCTATAAATGTTGTACTTTACCTGTTACCTTTTGACCATAACCTGTTTCTCTCACCCATGCCATCCGTTGCTGATACGATTATTTTAGAGGGTATGGCCTCATGTTGCATGCCTACCTTCTCAAATCTCAAATTAACTAGCCAGACATTCTATTGTCAGTTGGAATTGTCCTGTTCCCCGTTAGCACTACTATCTGTGAGTTCAAATCCATTTAAACCACTACTTTTTCCTGCATCTTCCACTAAATTTAATGAGATTTTCGGGCCTGGAATTTCGATGCAAATCTGTAAAAGTTTCGGGTTATTGTAGAATTTCTTCAGTGTTTGAAGAAACAATATTGGAAGCGCAACTGACATGTAATACATTAACTAAAACCTTCTATCAATCAATACATTTTTCATAACACATCGTCGTGGGTGGATTTGGACATACTCGTTACACAAATCATCTTAGTCACAGAGTGTGGCGATGCAGAAACATTCTACATGCGCCTGTTTTTATCTTAGTCATTGAGGTCCATCATTCAGTACATTTTTCATTGTACAATCTTGTGGGTGGATTTGGACATACTCGTTACACTAATCATCTTAGTCACGGAGTCTTTTGGTATTTTTAGTTATATTTTCTTTATATGTGATCTTACTGTATATGCCGATTCTACTTTCAATTTATTACCGGTATACTGAGTTCGATTTTGAACCGTATTCCTTGTGTTTTTTCTAGTTAATCATAGTAACCGTAAATTCGTAAAGTGTCTTTGATAGCCGTGTGTTAAAAGGGCACTATAAATCAATAAAATTTCATTTCGTTTACAGTAATTTCATTTGGTGAACCAGAACCATCCTATGTGCGTGTCTTCCAAGGTTTACGGCGATAGCCATTGTGTAACTGGCGAGAAATGAACAGAAAATCCTTACCTCCCCGCTAAAGGCTTTTTCTGCGTATCTCACTCAAGTTTTTATATTCCAATCATTGAAGTCATATAATTTCCGTCGTCGTCGCGTATCCCCATGCTGCGTTGGTTTTATTGAATCCGTCACATCGCTAGCTCTGTACACACGGCCGCTCCGTTTCTTCGGTTCCGTATTCCCGTATTCCGTCTGCTAGTTGTTTATTGACGTTACCCACTCACGCACCGTGTGTAATCACTATTAATTCTCCTCGTGCCAGCTCGACTCTGCCCCCCTGTACCAGCTCGTCTCCCGTGATTCAGTAAATCTAGTAAATCGCGGCGTCCGTTCGCCTCGGCAGGCGTATCTAAGAACCTGTTCTCGGTGCCATTCTCGCGTTTAATTGTTTTCGTGGATTGTTCGTTGTTTTCGGCTATTCGTGCGCGTATTGGAACGATGGTAAGTGTTTTCTACAGGTGTGTGTCTGTCTGTTACCGAGACTTTAGATCTTTGGTTACGCGGCTTTAGATCAGAATTATTTAGGAATAGAGAACGACTCGAAATTAACCAAATTTATCTTCCTTCTCGATCAGATTATTCCCGTCATGATTTTTGACGTTTTTCCGAGCGATCTTTTTCTGCCGCTTGATAACTACGATTGACCGGTCATGCCATCTGATCACATGTCATAGATAACCAATGAAAATATCATTCATTAACATCAACATTACCATGTTCTCATCATTGATTGTTTGCGATACTATGTAATCTTCTTATATTTTGTGTTTTTCGTATTTTTCTAATCTGTGCTGTAACATTTTTAGTTATATTTTCTTTATGTGATCTTAGTGTATATACCTATTTTACTTATTATTTACTCATGGAATACCGAGTTCGATTTTGAACCATATTCCTTGTGTTTCTAGTTAATCATAGCAACCATAAATTTGTGAAGTGTCTTTGATAGCCATGTGTTAAGAGGGCACTATAAATCAATAAAATTCCATTTCATTTCATTTCATTTTATTTTTATCCATTCGTGAGATTGTTTTTTTATATCATTTTATTTCTTTGTTAATTTTTTTTCTTTCTCATTTATGGAGTTACGACCGTCTTGACCTCGTTAGAGTACTTCAGTCCGTAAATTTGAAACTGATAACACGGTTGGTAGAACTCCGGTCTACGAACCAGAAGTTGGAAGGTTTGACTCCCTCCCGGATGGACATAACCAATTCTGTGTTCCGTTAATTAGAGCCAAAAGTAGATACCAGTAAAATTTATTCATGGCAACACAAATTTATATGCACCGGGATGGTAAATTTTTGAGGGCTTTCTCCCAGTGACTTGTAAAGCAGCATGGGAGCCACTATATCAACGGCTTGAAGACTTTAAAGTGTGGTATACGCACTTAACTTTCGATGGGTAAGGACTTTGGTGAGCATTCAAGACCATGTATCATTATAGACTTTTATTATAACATATAATTATCACTATAGACTTCTATTATAACATATAGTTATAATTATGGACTTCTATTATAACATATAGTTATCATTATGGACTTCTATTATAACTTATAGTTATCACTATGGACTTCTATTATAACAAATAGTTATCATTATAGCCTTCTATTATAACATATAGTTATCACTATAGACTTCTATTATAACATAGAGTTATTATATATATTAAGCAACTATCTGCCCATGAATTTATTGCAACTCATTTTTTATGTAGCGGTTCAAGTCTATTAGAATAATTTTATTCACACTTCACTAACTTCGTTAATACCCCATATCGTAGCAGTCTGTTTTTTTGTCGTGACATTTTATTTGAATTAACCAATCTCCTTTCATCTGGTTTGTGGTTAACAGGTAACGTCCTAGCGTTTAGATTTACACGGCTATCGCGACGATATCGTACCATCGTGCCATCATTCTGCCGATAGCACTACTTATTGTTTCAACTGAATAGACCGGATTTGCGCGCAAATATGTACGTCTTCATCCGTCTTTGTCATGAATAGATAAATCCATACACGCACCCAACAAAGGGCAGGTAATAAACTCTAGTTGACTTTTCACAAGAATCACGAAATTTTTCGCATTCCTGTCGAGTATAATCTACTTACAAACGTTGCGACATGAAATCTCCCTTTTGTGGAACGCCTTTGATGTTGACTTACTTGTCACGTTTACCTGAGTATCTCCCCCTTTCTCCCGCCATACTCACTATTCTCTATTTTTTTTCCCTATTAATATCCACTACTTACATACGTTTCCCAAAAAGTTGGTTAATGGACATAGATTAGACATAAAAAGTTTCTACAATCAGAAGCACAAACGTCAAATTGGATTATGGAAATATAGATGGGGATGAGGCTTGAGGATGGGGATGTAGTCTGTACAGAGTGGCCATGTGAGGGTTTCTCCACTCTAACGTGGCTCTGTTTTCAGATGTTGACAGACTGACATCTTTATAACCATATAGCATGACATCTTTATAACCATATAGCGTGGCATCTTTATAACCATATAGCATGATCTTTATTACCATATAGCGTGACATCTTCATAACCATATAGCGTGGCATCTTTATAACCATATAGCCTGACATCTTTATAACCATATAGCATGATATCTTTATAACCATATAATATGGCATCTTTATAACCATATGGCATGATGTCTTTATAACCATATAGCGTGGCATCTTTATAACCATATAGCATGATGTCCCTATAACCATATAGCGTGGCATCTTTATAACCATATAGCATGATGTCTTTATAACCATATAGCCTGACATCTTTATAACTATATAGCGTGACATCTTTATAACCATATAGCATGACATCCCTATAACCATATAGCGTGAACTGATCTTTTGAGATACATAGTAACCTTTAGAAAATTCACAAACCAGTAAATTACATATTAATGGATTCTATAGATCAAGAGATAAGACATTATGTTACATACTCATAGATGTCTTTAGAATACCACGATGGGTCTAACATTGTCCAGGTCACCCCCGAGCGAGTTTATTCGATATGCCTGTAAGGGTATAAGCCAGTCATGTAGATACATGAGTGGGAATGGGGGTGACGTGATGGGTGCCCAGGGGTCTGAATGTCAGCAGGTATAAATCCCCTCCAACATTACTCACCCATTCACCCAGACACTCACATACAGGTAGACCTACATCGCTCGCAGTAATACTCAGTAATCCTTAACAAACCCTAACCTAAAATCATTTAAAATTTCAGGGGGAACGTGTGTCACTAGGGGAGTGTGTAGCTCGGAATTTTTCCTTAGTTAGACTTCCTCTGTTTCCCCTGACACAAATGGTTCCTCATGTCTCATTTACTGGTCGAGATTTAACCCTTTCCACACTGTTGTCAGAGAATGTTATTCATATGATAATGTAAAGCGTAGCCATCAGTGGCCAAGGGGATATAGAGTGTCTCGATTCACCGCGGTATATTAGGTTCATGGTTCATGTGTCCACACTTATACATACAATGTGGATGTGTACGGTCTGTTTCAGGAACTACTGATGTCTTGCTATGAAAACAACAAAGATCTCGCTCTAAACGGTAAGTGTTTGAGCATTCGAGCGGTTAGAACCGCGATCTTTCCTGCAGAAGTCCGTGGTTCAAATCAAGGACATTGAAAGGAATTTATTACACACCAATCGTAGATGCTTGCAGCATATTGGATGATTGTTAGCATATTGGTTGATTGCAGCATATTGGATAATTGTAGCATATTGAATGATTGTAGCATATTGGATGATTGTAGCATATTGGATAATTGTAGCATATTGAATGATTGTAGCATATTGGATGATTGTAGCATATTGGATCATTGTAGCATATTGGATAATTGTAGCATAGTGAATGATTGTAGCATATTGGATGCTTGTAGCATATTGGGTGATTGTAGCATATTGAATGATTGTACCATATTGGATGATTGTAGCATATTGGATGATTGTAGCATATTGAATGATTGTACCATATTGGATGATTGTAGCATATTGGACGATTGTAGCATATTGGATGATTGTAGCATATTGGATGATTGTAGCATATTGGACGATTGTAGCATATTGGACGATTGTAGCATATTGGATGATTGTAGCATATTGGATGATTGTAGCATATTGGATGATTGTAGCGTATTGGATGATTGTAACATATTGGACGATTGTAGCATATTGGATGATTGTAGCACGTTGGATGATTGTAGCATATTGGATGAGATCGATTCTTCTTGTACTTGAAATATTGGGCAATATTTATATCAGAGCAAGTCGGTTATTGTTATATTTCACGAGAATGTATAATGACTCCCCATCAATGTAAATGCGACCGACAGACATTAATATTAATGATGGAGCACGGATACCTGCTTATTTTTCAGCCGTTTTGTTACCACTAGAATCGTATAGCTTCTTAAATATCTAACATTAGCATACGAGTATAGTCAGGTACGCACACAGGTAATCAGTCATTCCCTGCCCATCCCTCAAGTTGATACAAGTAATTAATTACTGTCGTGGACACAATACATTCCTTCATTAGATACAACTTATTTCTATGATGGATACAACACTTATCACTATTGGATACGACTTAAAACATATCACTTTAGGATACAACATATCTCTATAGTGGATACAACTCCTTTCTTTAATGGATACAACTTATTTCTATAGTGGATACAACTCCTTTCTTTAATGGATACAACTTATTTCTATAGTGGATACAACTCCTTTCTTTCATGGATACAACTTATTTCTATAGTGGATACAATTCATTTGTCATATTAATACAATGAATTTTTCAAACATTACTTTTCAAGTGGATACAGCACACCTCTAGTGGATACAACTCATTTTTATGTGAATAATAAAATGTGTATGTGAAGTACACACAATCCGTTTCTTTATTGTACACAATACATATCTCAAATGGATACAATTCCTTTCTCTGTGAATCAAACTCGTTTCTTTGTTAAATACAACATATACCTCAGGTTCATATAATGTTTCTCAAATGGATACAATACATCCCTCAAGTGGATACAACCCATTTATCTGTTATATACATGTTCCTCAAGTGGATACAGCACATTTCTCAAGTGGATACAGCTCATTTTTCAAGAGGATACAGCTCTTTTCTCAAGTGGATACAGCTCATTTCTCAAGTGGATACAATTCATCTCTATTATATGCAACACATTTCTCGAGTGGATACAATTCATATCTTTATTATATGCAACACGTCCCCCAACTGGATACAACACATTTCTCAAGTGGATACAGAGCATTTCTCGAGTGGATACAACTCATATGTCTATTATATGCAACACGTTTCTCGAGTGGATACAAGACATTCTCGCGTGGATACAACTCATCTCTCGAGCGGATACATTCTGTATATCCACCGGATCAAAAGCGTCCATCTCTCCAGCCAGCACAGCCACGGCGGCATTTACGGATTACGGATATTACCACACGCCGCCTCTCCCCACCCCCAAACCAACTTTTATCGCTCCTCTCAATATCGGAGAATGCGAGGCATCCCGCTCTTCGGGAAAACAGAACGTACATCAAGTGTGAATAAAACGTTTGGCAATTATTCAACGCCGGCAGGTGGAAGTAGACATTTCGGCGGCAATCAAAGTCCCCAATAAAAGCACGGTAGATTTTTGGCCGAGGGTAATGTAAATAAGAACGAGAGATGATTACGATGGGATTATTTCTTCTGCTGCACTTCTGGTAGGTGGCCATTACCGTTCACTTATCACAAAGGGTTACACAAATCGTCGATCAATAAGCATGATAGAACCGCAAAGTAGCGCTTTTACTTCTCTAGTTTTTTGGAACTAAAGTTGATGTAAACATCGGTTAGCATCGGTGCCAAATGCCAGTATTCGTAAACTTCTGGACGTTTCCCTCGATTGACTTACGCTCGTCGCAAAGACGAGTCTTTTGTTTGATCCAGCCGACGAGCGAAATATCAAATGTTTGCTTATTTATATAAACTCCGATGCTCAACAGCTGCTGAATCTGACTGGAATAAAATTCTTTCTGCTTCAGTACGTAAGTATAAGGGTGGGTAGCCATGTTAGTCTAGTTAATAGAAACTATATAGATAAAGGGCAACACCTTTTATATAGACTAGCTGGTTTATTGATCACAAGCTTTTCCATAAGCACTATGCTTCTTGAGGTGCTTGGATATGGAAATGTTAGTCATGAATAGTTGGTATTTTGTAATTTTTTCGACAAATTAAATGAAAAATATATTGAGTATATTTACAATGCGATGAGTTTGTGTCATACTGGTGTATTTATATATTGGTATATCATAACCTTTATACAGATGTAAGTAGATAATAACCACTCATACAGATGTAAATAGATCATAACCACTCATACGGATGTAAGTAGATCATAACCACTCATACAGATGTAAGTAGGTCATAACCATTCATACAGATGTAAGTAGATCATAACCACTCATACAGATGTAAGTAGATCATAACCACTCATACAGATGTAAGTAGA
>WURV02226823.1:0-24783 GCA_011762755.2 Epimenia babai | reverse complement strand
TATCGAAGGTATTGTATATGCGCTGAACAGCTGCCAAAAACCATTTCATTGTAAACCGCATCTGACGGCCTTTATTGACTAATACTTGCGGTATATAAATGTTGTACTTTACCTTTTACCTTTAGGTAAGTGAGTGAATCGAAGTGCTAACCCGAAATAAAATTCGTTTCCTGTATATCCGAAAGGGATTCATTTTGTTAGCTTTGTGGCGTACTGCGAGGGAATATATCGCAGTAACGGGTCACGCATGAAATAGGCGTGCAATATGACATGGAAACGCAACAAACAGTAAAAAGATGCGATTTTTGCGCGGCTTATCAGATGAGAAGCTGCGATGATACGTTGTTATCGGATTGGGACGCGTTTCCTCAACTAGCGATTATCCGAAACGACATTAATAACAAATTGATTTTATGACGCGTATTATCGTCGTTCGCCGGACATTGTCGCGTTATGCATGTTGTACCAGGCCATAAGGCGATCAACGCTTGTACTATTTTTTCTCCAGGGTAAAGGACGAAAAAAGGGAATAATCAAAGATAAACCGAAGGTTGTAAAGGGCGTGAAGAAATCAAAACGTACGGCGCAATAACCACGCAAGGTATTAGATAGTCATTCCTGAGGACCCAAAAGGACACCTAGGCTTAACAATATCTGCCCATCACCACTAACTTCATTCAGAGACATTTTCGTTTACAGTTTTAATGTTAGGAATATTTTATTTTGTGGTTTCTTTGTCGTACTGATTCGTTATCACATTAAAACTATTCTAAATACAAGTTAAATTTGCAACGGTTTCAGAGTGAGCAGCAAAGTTCAACTAAATATATATATATATATATATATATATATACATAATGTTTTATCACCCACATTTCATGGTCTGTAGCAAAAATCAATTTTTGAATATTAATCGCATCAATTGTTCATATACGAAGAATGTAGATTTTGTATTTTTGTTGACAGCGATCACACGTTGAATGCGTTTTACAGTTTACCAACAGTAAACAAAGTTATTTCATGTGCATATTGTAGATGTACAATTTTAAATCATAAATCCAGTCAGTCCAATTACATGTATTCGTGAAAATTTGGTATCGATTTGACATATATACAAGTAGATACCAATTTGACCTATATTCAAGCAAAATTATATCGATCTGACCTATATTCTAGCAAAATGGTCTCGATTCAACCTATATTCTAGCAAAATTGTATCAATTTGACCTACATTCAATCTAAATTATATCAATTTGACCTATATTCTAGCAAAATGGTCTCGATTCGACCTATATTCTAGCAAAATTGTATCAATAACCTACATTGGAAAATTATATCGATTTGACCTATATTCGAACAAAATGTTCTTGATTTGACCTCTATTCAAGCAAAATTGGATCGATTAGACTACATACTAGTAAAATTGTATCAGTTTGGCCTACATAAAGTAAAAGCATACCAGTTCTGCCTCTTCAACATGTAAAATTGTATAAACTAGTTAATCTCTGTTGCTTTAACCACCAAATGATTGCGTACACAGACTACTAAGTTTCTCTCAAGAAAAATATATTTGTTTTTTCCCAATAGAATTATTACCCTGAAAGCGTCTACATAATTATCCAAATTTATGTTGTCTTAATTTATTGTGATTTTGTCGAATATTAATTTAAAATGTGGGCACTGGATTATTTGCAAAGCTTGTTCTGAGTTCATTATGAATATTCATTACACAGGATACGTTGTTTTTTTGTTCGTTCGCCCTTCTTCTCCACTGTTACCAACGACTTGAAGTGAATAAGTTTGAAAGTATTTAAATCCATTTTAATATACACTAATCGTGCTGTTACATTACAAGAACTGTCTATATTTCCTAATTTTCACACATTTCTACCCAGAAATCCGATGAGGGTGTCAATAATCCTTGGAGCCTTCTTATTGTGATATGAGGTTTCAACCGTAACTATGACATGATATTAATCACAGTAACCGGGTACATTTTAACACCGTGTCATTAATAAATGGTAGCTTCTGTTTCTGATTCCTTTTCTCTTTCGGATTCTGTTACTGACTCTGTTTCTGGTTCTTGTCCTGTTTCTGGTTCTTGTCCTGTTTCTAGTTCTTGTCCTGTTTCTGGTGTTGTGTCTGATCCGGTTTCTGGTTCCTGTCCTGTTTCTGGTGTTGTGTTTGATCCTGTTTCTGACTCTTGTCCTGTTTCTGGTGTTGTGTCTGATCCTGTTTCTGGTTTCTGTCCTTTTTCTGGTTCCTGTCCTGTTTCTGGTGTTTTGTCTGACCCTAATTCTGGTTCTTGTCCTCTTTCTCGTGTTATATCTGATCCTGATTCTGGTTCCTGTCCTGTTTCTGGTGTTGTGTCTGATCCTGATTCTGGTTCTTGTCCTGTTTCTGGTGTTGTGTCTGATCCTGATTCTGGTTCTTGTCCTGTTTCTGGTGTTGTTTCTGATCCTGTTTCTGGTTCTTATCCTGTTTCTGGTGTTGTGTCTGATCCTGATTCTGGTTCTTGTCCTGTTTCTGGTTTCGTTTCAAGCTCAGCTTCCGGTCTTATGTCCAGTCCAGTTTCCGTTCATTTTTGCCTTTTTGGTGCTGTCTTTTGTATTGTTTCTGTGTCTACTTGCATATGTTTCTCCATTTATGTTCATTGTCCCATTTATGTTTCTCCATTTATGTTCATTGTCCCATTTATGTTTCTCCTGCAGATTCTAGTTTTGGCTCAGTTTGTGGATTTTTTTCGCTTCAGCATTTGCTTTGGTTCTGTGCCTTATCTGGCTCTGCATGTCATTTCATTTCTGGTTTCTATTGAAATTCCATTTTTCTTATGATGGTAATAGGGGTAGCCAATGTCCCATGAAGAGCTAATGAGAAATGTACAGAAAAATACCTATACCTCTGATGGGACTTGAAGCCACAACCTCCAGGTAACCGGAAGAGCACCAGACCGGTTATCTGGAAATTGTGGGTTCGCGTCCCATCAGAGGTATAAGTTCTCTCTGGGCATTTCTCTACATTTTTCTTATGTATTCGGATCTGCTTCAGGTTTTATTTTTAGCTCCGTGTCGTTTAGTTCTCATAGTCCGCTGCCATTTGTTCACAAGTGATTCCACCAAGTAAGGCCACTAGAGCCACTAAGACCACTAGTCCTACTGTAATAGTCCTGTAAAAGGAGATAGAGGAACCTCAACAGGAACAACGGACGCACTAGCGAGGGGAGTTCCGAGGTGAAATTAACCACGTTGCTAGCAATTAGTAAATTTTTAGTTACCTCATATCGTTAATGTTATAATGTACTATTTGAGCGATGTAACAGGATGATGAACTGAATTTTGGTATGATGACAAAAAACGGACGAGTCAAGGTGTGTTCGCTTGATCAAACACTCCCATTGTATCATTGTTTAGCGCGAAAATTCTGCTGGAAATATATATTTCCTTCACAATTATGATATACATACTAGTCGATTGTCAGTTATAAAATCGAATGGTTTTCACTTTAGGTTATAATCGCTATTCGTGAATACGGTAGAATGATTCCGATCGTACAAGATTTCAGTTTCAGGATAAGTTCCTCAAATCCCAGAAATCTTTGGCAATTTGAATTTGTTAGAGAATTATTCTTAGTCATCTAAGAAAGTCAGGTGTGACTGTCACTTATTTTTTGTGAGTTTCTTTACCGACTGCCGAGAACCCCCCCCCCCCTCCCCTGATTCCTAAAAATGGGTAAATGTAGATCCATAATCATTTAGGTATTGTGTCTACGCTGAATGGCTGCCATTAACTTGGATCGTAAAGCGACTCAGGCCGCTGGCCTTCATTGGTTAATACTCGCTGTCTATAAATCTTCAAATGTTGAGGACAGTTGACATATTCTGATCGATTCCCGCTAGCCAGTATGTTGCTACCTCTTGGATATTTCAGCCAAAATGCATTAAAAACCCCCATCTGCCAATGTGGGTCTGGGTAACCAATGCAGGTGTGGGTAACCAATGCAGTGTGGTTGTGTAATGGCTTCTGTCAAAGCTGTGCTTCAGGTGATATCTGGATGGTTTATAGCGCTCATCTATCGGCATCCTTATCATTTCATAGTAAATAATGATCTAAGAGAGGACAAAGATGGCCTGCCTACATTCCGACTACCTTGGTAATCAGTCTATTTCTAACTAATCATTTGTTAGCCATCAATTTGCGCATCCTAATCAACGTACTAAGTCACTGGGTGTCAATACATTGTTTTATGGCGATATTTTACGTTTAACTATGTACGGTGGAGACTATGGGCTTTGTCCGCCATACTGCAATATGTATCATATTATAATAGGTTGTACCAGACATTAAGTAATCTAGCCAGGTCTATATATTGTATAGAAATGACACATTTCATACCCCAATAAAAATGCAATTAAAATGCAAATTAACCAAGTTTGAATTAAATCCATCTCAATGGTTATGTTGTGTGTATTGTGAATGTCCCGTCGATTGCATTATTGCACGTGTAATTGTAGTTGCTCGGCTGGGGCGGGAGACACAATGACGGATCAGACACAGAACAGGTATGTTGGGGGTGATGAGACCAACCTCATTATCAATTATTTGCCGCAGTCCTTGACCGATGAGGACTTCCGCAATATGTTCCTCAGCGTCGGGCCAGTCAAGAGCAGTCGTATCATACGTGATAAGAACTCCAATTATAGTTTCGGTTTCGGATTCGTCGATTACTTCACCGAGAGTGACGCGAAACGCGCGATTCAAACTCTGAATGGTTACCACATCGATGGGAAGACGATGAAAGTTGCTTTGGCGAGACCAAGCGGAGATGACACAAAGGGAGCTAATCTCTACATCCGTAACCTGCCGGCTGAGTGGACAAAGGAAAATCTGGATTCGCATTTCAAAGAGCATGGAGAGATTGTCCAGTCTCGTATTTTGATGGATCAAGTGACCAACACGAGTAGGCGTGTTGGTTTTGTATTATACACTAAGAGGTCCGATGCAGAAACGGCCATAGAGAAGAAAAATGGCAAGACCCCTCCTGGTGCGTCCGAACCAATATACATAAAATTTGCTGATAATAAAGACAAGAGCGGTCCCACTAAAGTTGGTAATAACGTTCCTACAGGTATGCCTAATTTTTTCCCCAATTCTACCCCGTTCATGGGCTTTAATCCACGCATGAATTTCCCCGGTCCTCCAAACCAGCCGATCCCGCCGATCCCACCGAACCCGATGAATCCACCGAATGCCCAGGTGAATAACTTCAACGATTTCTCCATCGACAACAACATGAGCGCGAGATATCCGGGGCCTGGTCCAATGCGGAACCAGACGCGTATGCGTTACAACCCGGTCGCGTCTACTCAAGGGCCGAATGTGGCTAACGTGGCTAATGCTGCTACCGGTCAAGAGAACAGCGAAGGCCATGCGTTGTACGTCTACAACATCGGCAGTTGCAGCGAAAAGAACCTATGGGATATATTCACGCCGTACGGGATCGTGTCGAAAGTGGCGATTGTATATGATCTGCCAAAAGGTGTATCCAAGGGTTACGCTTTCGTTACCATGCCGAATTACGCCGAGGCACAGAACGCGATTTATAATTTGAATGGCTATGATTTGTTGGGAAGTGGCCGCGCCCTGCAGGTGTCATTTAAAACTCAGAAGAAATGAATTTCTCTCAACTTACTCGTTACGTAATTTGCTGGATCCTGGTACTGCTGTGGGGTACCCAAGGTTCACTCTTCATTCTTGTGTTTTTTCGCATTGTGTAGAGTTTTGGAATAGTTTACGTAACTCGTGTTCAAGTATGTAGTCGCCTTCACTTGCTTGTTGGATGACGAAAGAAAAGCAAGTTAACTATGAAGATACATTCTTGCAGAAAATTTGTACCATAGATACTGGAAATGTTTTTATGTTGCTTTGGAATTGTTCAAGTATTTTAACATTGAGCAGTGTTTGTATAAATATTGTTTTACTACAGTACTTTTAATTGTCATATTGACACTAGTAGTACAACCATAAGTGGTGGTTATAATAATGTAACCATAATTAAATGAGTCTTCATTTGTGTAACCATGATTAGGTGATGTGTGGTATTCACTAGGTATGCACAGTATTGGCTTCAGAATATCAGCAGAGCTGCAGCCGAAATAAATGGTTCTTCACTAAGACTGTTGAAAATAATATTGCTTTCACGTACAAAATTTTAGTATTTAATCATCCGGCAAACCGTGAACATTAGATACTGACACCCGTCAATGGAAATTTTAAGTTACAGTCTGTCTTTGAAACCATTGATGACAGAAATTAGATAGGTACGTGACTGACTGCCTTTGTTTGCCACAGATCATCAGACCATCTAAATTCTTATTGAGCTGATACAGTTCCGGTCATTAAGCTGTATTAGTGTCATTTGTATATTTATCGTGTAATGGCCATTTAACCGATGTCACATTCTTGCGAGCGCATTTGAATAACAGCATATCAACGTCACACAATTGACAAATTGCCATAGCATACTAAAGGGAGGTAAGCAAACTAATTAAACATAATGGCCGTACCGTACATATCTGCGTGCGTGTCTTGTGACTTGGATACGATACGAAAATGATATATTTGGAATGTAAATTAATTGTTCAATAACACTATATTTTTTGGCTGCCTTTCAAAGACCATATTGCGTCCGCTATTTAACTGTTACCAGTTGTCATCCTAACCATGACTGACCATAGTCCAACTGTAAGAATAGTAAGTGCAACCATTATAGGTTAGTCAAAGTTTGTACAGTTACAATGTAACCATATCCGATACCGCCGAACTATGCCTATACTCAGCATGTATAGTCATAGTGT
This sequence comes from Epimenia babai, assembly GCA_011762755.2. Taxonomy (NCBI): domain Eukaryota; kingdom Metazoa; phylum Mollusca; class Solenogastres; order Cavibelonia; family Epimeniidae; genus Epimenia; species Epimenia babai. The sequence goes on along the minus strand of WURV02226823.1, from coordinate 17,930 downwards.
AATCCGTATTCTACACCATCTACACAGAATTACCACTACATCCAAACCTGGTGCATCTATATTGCAAGCCTGGATATGTAAACCATCGCCCATTGTTGTCTTATAAACCCAATCGCACTTCTTTGCTACATTCGAAATTTATTATTTCGCATCTCTCTAAGCCCATATTTTGTACTGTAATAATGACTAATTTGATCAATCAAATATAAAATAACTACGGTTTCTTAGGAAACTATTGCCATGGGTATGTACTCTAGTCTGTATAGGCCACAATTTTTCGGGGGTTATTGTGAATTTGTGTCCCAAGGATGAAGAAATTCACGCTAAACTGCCTTTTTGTCTACAACGTGAAAACATTCCTTAACGTTTAGTTTTTGTGCCATAACACTATGCCATTTGTTGGACGCGACAGCTTAAACAGTTTCTCCCGACATCAGCCCGACGTCGCGTGCAAAATTACGAATTTGAAAGGTCGAACATGTGTGAAACCCCGTACTCGTTGCAATATTGTTCAAAGCATCAGCCAATGACAAGATCGGCGAGATTTCAGACTGGCCTGTCATTGGCTGAAGCATACACATTGATAGGCCAACCATTTTTAAGTCACGCCGATCGCTCGCTCTTGACGGTATGATTAATGCCACGTTATTGCGTAATTTCCACCTATTGTATTAGACATTTCGAAACCGCTCTGCACAGCGTGAGGGATCGTCAAACTACGAGTGGTCATTCATTATGTAGCCTTCAAAAAATGGTGTAGTGTGAAGACTTTATTAGCGCTATTAGCATATTGCCCATTTTGCTGTGTGTCATTTGTCATTAAGTTGAGTTATGGCACCTGTCCGTTGTTTTTGAGTCACTAATTGCGGCGACATTCATTCGTCAATACATCAACGCTATGTAGTCTTACTACGAGATTGGGTGCAGAACAAGACACGACTAAATGGTACGCAGTACTATGAACACAGCATTTTATATTGTTATAAAATAACATCCTACACATCGACGCACCTGAATTTTACAAAGGATGGATTGGCTTTAAAGTATACCCTACAGTGAATGCCAAATGATGGATGGGATGCTTCATCGTTTGTATATTTCGCGAATTGTCATCTTTACATTTTCCTATGCTTTGTCCATATCGTTGTGTGTAATCTCCCCTTTACCACGTTGGGATCTTAAATCTGATGGTCGTAATTTCCCATAACTGATTGGATGTTAACGTGTTTAGCAATGTTACTGGTGATTCTTATTTCCAAATATATCGTATCGAAAAAAAGGCTTGGACTTGACATATTTTTATTAGAATATCTCGAATTATCTGAATTGATCTCCCAGCATTTGTCCTTATACAGTGATTGTGCTTTCGACGACGCCCAGGCAAGGCAAGATCGCCATTCAAAAGAATATTCTTATTCAACATACATTTTATTCAACGCAATATAAACAATATAAGAAGCGTAATAAATTGTATTATATAGAGTAGAAATTAGTCTTAATTAAAAGTACGTATCGTAGATAATGTTCGGAGTAGATACGTTGGATAAGTCTAAAATCTATTAACTGCATACCAGTAGCTGAAGATTTATGAAACATGGAAATTTAAACAATGGCCTCTTATAGTTGGGAGGAAGAAATGTCAACGAAATATAAAGCCCAAGGACTCGATGGCTGCTAGTTTGATAGCTAATTTTAGCATCAGTAGCCAGATTGTCATACCACCCAAGAGGCACAAAATTTTTGTAATGCACATTATGCCAGTTGCTGAATTGCAGTTTTTATCAGAATGTCCGACACAGAAGGGTGCAGGTCGGAGGCATTCGATTTCGACTAAAGGCAAGTGGTAGTGACATGAAAACACCGTCTAACATTACAAGATATCAAACTTCATCAGAGGCGTGCTTTACAAAATGAACAACATCGGTAAAGAAACATGCCGAAAGATGACTATCATCTTTAAAAGTAATTTCAGTCAAAATGTATTATAGTTATTACCGTAAAACGACGTTAAACAAGTGATCGAACACGCGTACATTTTGTTGTTTTACTCTTTTCATGGAAAACCAATCAGCCATTTTTATTATGTGTGATTACCCAAGAAATAATATACAAAAACGTATTACCGCGTTGCCGCACTTTGGACTTGACATGGCCTAAACATGGGAGCCGGATGTATTAACGTATCAAGTTGACTGATGTAATGACAAGATATTACAAAAATATATGTAGTCAGTTATAATTAACAAGTGTGATGTCATTCACGTCTAACAACGAACATCGCAATATCGACCTGAATAACGTCCTTCCACGGGCATGTTTCGACGTAACGTCGTAATAATAATAATTATAATATTTCTTTATTTCAGACTAATGAGGCATTGCAGTTATATCAGAGTGACACGAACTTCCGTCGTTTGGTAATTTTGTAGTAAACCGGCTCTCTACGTCATCTTCCTTTGACTAATGGCAGAGATTTAAACTTAAAGGCCCTTTTGGCGTTTGGCTGTCGACGGCCCACCAACTGTGCGAGCAAAGCGCGCGTGCTGTCCACTCGCGGCTCTGAGTAATGAATGTCAGTCATTTTCTTTATCGTGGCGATCAGCTTTCCTAGCGGCTACTCTACAGTCGACAGCCCGCCACGCCCAGATCCCAGCGGTGTCAGCAGTTAGCGTCAAGCCGTCGCGCCGGATCTTAGCTGTAGCCAGACACGACGGCGCCAAAATATTTGGTTACGCGCCCAAAACAAATAATTGACCTGGAAGTATGGCTCATTATGTGTCGGATTACAGTCAATCTACTTTCTCGGGTAGAGACATTGTTTTGTCTGGATAATTTGCGATAATGGCTGGAAGAGAAGTGATTCATAACAATAAACTTTCCTAATCTACTTCCGTCTTCGTAACACTGAGGGGATAAAAGGGGTCGTTGATCGAAAAAGGATTCTTTTGTTAGATGAGATTTCTCCTTTTGTTAGATGAGATTTCATACGCGGAAAACAGTATGACACGTATCACCTATCTTCTGCGGTAGTAAAATTTTGACGTCTACTTACAAATCACGAAAATTAAGGGAGCTCCTGACGAGATGCAACGGATATATTATTCTTGTATACGACAAAGTTTTCTTAGTCAATGACGCCTCATCTTTTGTTTATCGTTTACTTCTATTACGAAAATGTTTAAATAATCCATTTTTTACGAAAAGTAAAGCGGACACCATGTTAACCATCTAAGGTTATAATTAACGCGAGCTTTAGTGATAAGTATACGCGTATTCAGGTGTTTGCACTTGATGAAGTATACTTGTAAGCACCTGAAACTCATTGCGGTAGCCGCGTTAGTCAGTAAAAATATAAACACCTGAAGAAGTGGTAACTCCTCTATGACTAATTACAAAAGTGTATATCACAAGCTTTCGAATGTAAAACATTCCTCATCAGGTGAAAAATCCATTTACAGTCGAAAGCTTGTCCAGGTGTTTGTAAACCACCCGATTACTCCTGATTAAGTATACTTTATGTGAAAGCTTATTAGTCATAACTCATAACCTTTATCTGACAATAAGGTCTTACCTTTACTTTTCATATTAAACGATCTACGTATCTAACGGCCACCCACATCTCTCAGTAATTCACGTTAAGGTGAAGCTGTTTCGGTATGTGGGGAGAGGATAGAATCAAGAGAATGAAGTATGTACCAACAATTCATTTTATCAGTACTATCCATTACTTTATCAAGTAACAAGTACCCATTATTTGATTAATAAACGGGGATGGATGGGGTTCCACCACGGCTCACTACGCAAAGCAATATATCGATATGGTGGCTATACGCTTTTAAAATATTGAAGTGTGCGGAGTCCGAACGCAGTACTGTATTTACGACTTTATGACAGAATACAGCACTCTATTGTACTCCTAATGGACGTTGTATTTGCAATTAGTAGTTTTATTTGTGAATTAACTCTATTGAAGCACCGCTATAAAGGATGACTGCGCTGTTAATTCGATTAACCTACATATTAATTTTGGTATGTTATTTCCAAATGTGACTGGTTTACAATAACAACAGAAAGTTTATTAAAAACCCATTCGTATTACGATCGTAAAATGATGACAATTATACAATGCAATCGAGATAATGACTGTAGTAAAAATACAGACTGCATTCTCTAACAATAATGTTATCATGGCCATTAGCCATGCATGCTCGCATGTTCGAGGGTAAACAAATCGAAAATGTAAAAGGCAGACAGGCGTCTGTCTCGCGTCTGCCTCTGGCGCCAACTTGGCGGGACTGTTATCGCGCCGTTCGGTAAAGAAATGCGAGCGTTGACCAATCGAATGGATGGATTGCGTTTGTGGCGCGTACTTTTCTAGTGTCCGCTCAAGTACTTGGCTATCGACCGCTGCCAGAATGTCGATTTCACTTTGAGCTCAGTTTAGATAAAACGACAGCCTGTTGATAATAGAACGAACGGAGTATAAATTCGTTTAGTAAATACAGCCAACGAGTCTCGATCGAATCCAGACATAATCCACCGCCGTCTGCGGCGGTCATTAAAAACTCTATTACCGTTGATTAGTAACTCACTCAATGTTTGCTCGTCGTCTCTGCCACGGTCACGATTCACGAAGCATCGAGATCGTTCGCATCGAAGAGTACATCATTCATTTATACGTGCGTGTTGGCAACTTGGCATAAAGCTCATCGTATCTCTGTCTGTAGCCAGTGGCAATTACTATCGAATTAATTATCTATCGTTTACGTAACTAAGTAGTACATTAGAAACCTCCGCCTATAACGTTCGGAAATGGCCTCTCATGATGCTGCATCTCGCAAAAGACGAGTACCCAATGGTATGTTGCTTACTTATGAAAAGACACATATAAGATTGGTGTAACATTATTATATATTATAATGTAATTTATTACATACATCTACTGATATGTTATGCTGTATTATTCACTAAGGCACTTCATAAATTTTAATTAATTTCTGAGGTATCCATGATAATTTATTATAATTGTGGAATACAATTATATAACAAACTATACACGCTGCGCTACAATCAATCATATTTATTGCTCAACTTTTGGGAATCCTACGTTCAATATCCAGTTATCTTATTAATTATTAAAATATATTTTCATGTAAACGCATCATCACTGATGTTGCCTTCGTGGAAAGTACCATACAAATTATATTGTAGGTGGTGATACTGATGCATCTGTGAAATTAGAATCGGCATCATTCGATGAACAACCGAAATCTGCTAAACTACCACGGATCATGAATATCGAGGATGATGGGATGGAATACGCTGAGTTATTGTACAGGTGCCAGTTGTGTGTGTCTATTCCATGCATTCTGACATCTAAGGAGATATTTCTTAGGCACATACAAACGAGGCATTTTACAGTGAGAGATGCCACACAGAAATGCCCTCGGTGTGATCTGAGTTTCGAAACATTAGTGGATTTACAAGCGCACTACGATGGGTATCATACAATTAACAAGATGGACGAGCAAATTGAAAAGCCAGTTCATGGAAAACTTCCCAGTGATACACAGAATAACAACGCGGTTGAAGATAAACGCGTAGAATTGAACGCCCTTGTTACGAATCCTCAAATGTCGTGTAATGGAAACGTGAATCAAGATATTGGATTATATAAAAATACACCGAGAAATACTAGCCCGAACCTATTGGAGGTTAATAATAGGGATTTACTAGATGCTAACAGTGGCTACCACAGTGACAACAATAACACTGGAGTTTCTGTGAAGGAGATTTCGGACGAAGAACCCGCAGAGTTAACCTTTTCTCAAGATTATGAAAAACACGCGAGGCTCATTAGAGAAGGCGGTAATATTGTTTATCAATGCTGTATTTGTAAAGTGAAGAAATCCTCTTATAGTGCTTTCACTCGGCACCTGCTGTCGGCTTCACACAAACGACGAATCGATGCTAAACAATGTAGCAAACGACTTTTTAACGGACGCATTCTCGATTCTCCGTCTTTTGACAGCGACGGAAGTGACACTTCTGCTACGGATAATCCGGATTGCAATCTTGGAAATCAGCCTAATATGCCCGATAATCGTACGGAATTGCAGAAAACGCTGGATTTAATTCTCGCTCAGAGCAGTCAGATGTCAAGTTCAACTTGTATCGTACCGATTAATAACCATGTCCCCATGAAGCGCATGGGTCGCCCACCCAAACGGGATCAGTCACTGTTGTTTCCGTACCAAGTATCCGGATCGAATCCTATTGATCTCAGTATCAAACAGCCGCCGTCAGATGTCTGTAAGATGACGCGGGCATTTTATGATACGAGTCGAAAATACCAAAAAACTAGGTCGATGATGTGTAATGCACCATATGATTCTAGCGGGACTATTAATGTAAGGACTCCAAGTAAATGTGACGTGCGCTGCAAGGATACGTTGATTACCTCAGATCTTAACCCGAATTTCATATCTAATTGCGGAAATAATATGAAATCCCTGTTGGATGACAGTATGTCGTCGACGCACGAGCGAGCTGATTTGTCAATTTCGAGTAAATATGTATCGCGGCTCAATGATATGAGTAATAACCTCATTAAGGGCGAACAAAATCGTCCAAACCGGAATTGTCACGTTGGTGGTGGTGACAAGTTGACGCCAGACAGGTGTAATAAAACGAGCGAATGTCTCAGTGGGAACGAATCTGAATCGTCGACGGGCGAGCGCAATAACGATCACGTTTTATCGAGCGAATATTTCACAACTGTCGAGTCGCCAACGAAATTCTTGAAGTTACGCGAGCTTCTCACGGATATGGAGAGCGGCGGAAAGTCTCCGAAAGTCGAACCGATCGCGGCGACGACGAAGTGGCATAAGACGTTTTGTCGTGATGGAAATCAACGAGGTTACGATGACGCGACTGATCTCCAGATCGTGGAATCGCCGAAGGGCAGCAACGCTTCATCGGGATTGAAGAATATCGATTCGGCCATGATGTTCGCTGCGGAGAACCTGCCGTTGTCCTGCGATCGTTGCGATGCCGGGTTTATCAGCGGCGAGGAGCGATCCACCCATATCCTGACGTGCCCGGCAGCCTTATACAACAGTGCAATATCAGGTAGGACATCTGTAGAGTACTGTATCCTGCAACTTATCATAACTGATAAATATTAGGCATTTATATACCACCCCACTCCATGCACGCATGCTCACAGGGTGGTCCACGGTAGTGTGAAAATTGCAAGAAATATTAGAAAAAAATGTATTTGTTACAGTTGCAATTTATATTGTGTAAAAAGATATGACTTAAGCGTAGTTTTATAGTTTTAAAGAGACTATGCTTGTCATTTCGAGGGGCGAAGCATTCCATAGAGCGGGCCCGCTACTACCATACCATATATCCCTCGCTGAACAGTTGCTTAGAACAGGAAAGTGATGACCGTTCATCCACATAATAGTACATGAGTAAATAGTAATTGATATAACAGTAACTAGATGAATAACTAAATTGGATTATAAATAAATTAGATTTCACTTAATAAATAAATTAATAAATTGGGATTTCACTTGAATAAATTAATTGAAATTTTCTTGATAAATTGGATTTTATTTAATAAAGGAATTCATGAAAAATTAACTAAGAGGATTATGATAAATGAGAAATGTGATAAATACGATTACACAAGAGTAAACAAATAAATGACTAAAGAAAAAGGATAACATAAATTAATCTAATTAATAGGGTTACTTAAATAATAAATAAATAAATCAATAAATAGATAATTTTGATACAATAACACGAAATAAATGACTAAATAAATATTATTGTTATAAAAATATAAGGCGATTAAATCAATACGAATATATAAAATGACAAAATTATAAATCAATATGATGAATTAATGAAATTACACACAACATCGCAATAAATATAATTATTGCATTAAATGGTGCAATCTAAAGCCGCTTTCATTACCCACTTTTACTAATATCAGTAACAGCATAAGCAATATAATATATTCTGCTTTAGTCTATAGTATGTTTAGTCTATAGAGTGGACCTGGTTCCGGAAAAAAACATTTTTAATGCATTATTTAGTGAGATATTTGTACACAGTCCTAGGACTACTACTGAATAGGTTGTTTAGTCTAATAGTTAACGAAAATATCCTAGGTACGTAAAGAATGGGACTTGAAATGGGGAGGGTATATTAGTGGGATTATTGCACCATTTGATATATTTTCCAAATGTGCCAAAAATGGTACTTTATGAAAATGAATTCATTCTTTTCTTCATTGAATAGACTTTTGTTATGTGGAGAAAAAAAGACACATTTTTAACTTACCTTTTCTCGTTATTCCAATGGGTGCAAATAACTCCTGCTTGTAGTAACAGGGCATGACTGAAAAGTGGAATCTTAAAGTGGAAATTATTACTGATGAATAAAATGCACAAAGTGCAAATTTAAAATTACTCTAGCTGTGATATTGACATACCATAATGATATTGACTACCATAATCACATCGAAACAGTTCCATTTAGCGATGGATATTTTGAACTTTGCCACAGCTATTTAACGGATCGTCGCGATCATTTCTCATTTCTCTCGTAATTTGTAGTCGAGATTTATACATGGTATTGATTGGACATCAGCCGTCAGTTGGCAATTGTTATCCTATACGCTATACGTGTAGTCTACATGCGATAAAACACACATGATATAAGACACGTAAAAATAACTAATTATACAATTTATTGTACCTGGTCGGGATGGAATAATAGATAATGTGGCCCTCGCATGTAAATTGTGCGGGTTATTACTTTCACACACAGTAAAAATAAAAAATTAATAACATCGTGAAAGACGCAGCTATTAAAGGATGGCATCTGTGCTTCATCATGTTGCATCTTGATCCCACACCAGAATGTCATTATATACGCTATACAAAGTGGTCTTGATTTGTACAAACAATTAAAAATATTGCCTTAAATATTATTCATAAATATTAGAGTTTGACGCCAATATTATTATAGCATGTATCTGTGTACTGTGTAATACTGGCGTTCCATTTATGCACATACAACTGATAATGATAGTTCGGGGGGGGGGGGGGGGTCGGGGGTGGTGGTGGTGGTTACTCGCAATCTCGTAGAATCATGTAATACACCTTAGAGTCATGAATGTATCATTGACAAATTGGTGGTGCTGACACTGTACTTGGATATATTCAAGGCGTATCGGTTTATAAGCCATCTGTGACACTGGATAAGGGGGTGGGGACTATACACCAACAGACAAGTGTGTCCCTTTATACTCTAAGGTTCTGCTGAAGACTGAATTCTGTTTGCGTATTGTGTAAGTTCGGTGCAACTTAAGTGCAAACAATTACAATGCAGTGAGAACTACAGCGACTGACATCATAACAATACAGTTGAAAATATAAAATCGGGATAGCATGCATTAATATTTTGAATTACTAATTACCAATCACAAATGTGATGATTCCTGTGTATCGCTCACTCTGATTTTCGTGTACGGTGAACCATTCTACAAAAATTAGCCTTTATAACTGTAGACATCTGACTTTTAATATGATATAATATCTTGATAACGTTACCCCAAGTAGTATTATAAAAATGTAATATGTTAATGGATTCATCTGGATTTTTAATTTCCCAAATACTATTAGAACTTCAGCTAAGAAATGGGCAGCGCTCGAATTGCGAGAGTAGACTACGCATTACCGCAAGTGAATAAAAATGCCATGCATATGTCACATGTCGCATTGATTTTATGCCCCAAATCTTGATTAACAGCATTATAATATTAAGAACAATTTATACTGTAAGGAGCTGAAATCAACCCTGCAGTGAATAGTAATCTGTATATTTGTGACTATTAAATACATAGATCTTGTTAACCTCATTTCTTTGAGCTCTGCCAGCGATTATTGAGGGGGCAAGCTCCAAAGCCCCGATGTCACGTAAAAAAAACAGTGTGCAAACCGACAGTGACATGTGTCAGTTTTACTCAATTAGCCAAGCTATAAAAAAATCCACTACACAGACTGTTGACATTAACGCTGTTGCCCCAGGCATTATTATTATGTGTCGCGGTGGTTTTTAAATTAAAACTGAAGGGAATTACTGTCATGCGCATTATATGCAATTTGTGATTTGACTAGACATCCTGTCACCATAAAATCATTAAGTAAGTTCACCAACACAGATTGTAGTCGTAATACAATAACTTACGCGATATTCATGGATGAATGAACAGAGGTAAATGATTTGATATAGCGTCTTTGTGATTCATTAGCTACTTGTTGTGTATATTGTTTTCACTTACTGAATGCATAGCTGGGAGACGATCGGGTCTTCGAATTTTCCTGATAAGGATTTATTGCTTTATATTTTATTTATTTTAATATATGGTCAAGTGAAATCACCACTTGTGGTTTTTGGGGCGGTTTGAATTGATTTTAATCTGTTTCGTGGTAGCGCTATTTCATGAACTATTGCGGGTGCACTCTTTCGTGAAGCAAACTAAACATTCATATTTCTAATGTAATGTATACATTATGATATTTAGTTGTCAGGCAATGACACCACTCTTTATATACAATTATTGTGGCGGTTCTGTCAATATGTGAAGGTTATTATCTGCTGTATTTAGTTTCGTTGTTTCACCATTAATAAATGTGTAATTTGTGTAAAAAGTGTGATTACGTGTCGTTTCAGTTGACAGTAAGGAACATTCGATGGCTGCGCAGAAAGTCACGTGAGATGTCTCTAAGGAAACCGATTCACTGACCAATCCACCAATTGATTTGCCAAACATTTACACTGACTCTTTGTATTTAAAATACAAAGACAGTGAACTAGGTCGGTCAATAATGTTCTGCCCGAGGACCCGTGTCGAAAGCAGATACCCTAACTCTAACCCTAATCCTAAACCGGACCGGCCTAGTTGACTGCACCAAAATTTGTAATTATTTCCACTGCTACAGGTACAGTAATCCTTTCATCTACTGCCACTGAAAATTTTTATCGACTCGCTTTCCATCGAGTATGAATCGTACCTTGTCCACACAGGTAGTAAAAAATGAAACACTAAATTGGCACAGTTTTCACAATTCCTATATTATGATAAATATAATAGATAAATATAATTCAGATTTCTCCAGTTTCCTGTGCATGCAGTAAAATATCAAAACGAAATGTAAATCGCGGTGTTTCGAAATTTCTCTCAGTGTGGTAAAGAAAATGCTAAAAACTGATACATACAGGTTTCCAGAATGGCTGTGAATCAAGGAATAATACTGTATATAAATTATAATTGTTATAAATTGGTATAGGTATTTTGAAGCATTGTTGGTATTCATGTGTCCCAAGAACCTGAATGCTGGAGCGAGGAGTTGGTCACTGATTCTTGCTGAATATCAGTGATTGGGCCATAAATGAAAATTCAGGACATTGGAAATCTACATTGACAGAGATGTACATCTCTGTTTGCTTCTGAAATTTGAGCATCCACCCTTACAGAGCGCTTCTTATTAATGGAAATCCATATCAGTTAGAGTGGCAGATACAGGTATCTACCTCGGTATCCGAATTTCATTTCTTTTTTTACCGAAAGCAGATTTTAATTTTTCGTGTTGAATGATTGTACATGTATATATCACGTACTATTTAATGGATAGAATCTAATATGTGAGACAAAATGTCCATTTCTTGTTAAATTGTTAAATTTATACTCTTTTGTTACTGTTAACATTTTATTATGACAGCAACTGTACTGCTGTTTGTCAGTTTGTTGCATCAATGTTATTTATTGTCCATTCACAGAGTAATTTAAAATCATTTGGAATTGTTCATAAATCCCGCGGAGAGATTACTTTGGTGTTTCTATATAAAGTATTGCCTTGTATTGTTAGAATGGTGATTTTTTCATTCATAACGAGGCTGCTGATATTCAGTGACTGCAATAATAGTCGTCTGCTAGGTGTGTATAAGAGCGAATAATGGCTCGGACAACGGGTTTTTTTCCAGCTTACGCACGTACATCTATAATTGGATAAAATTTCCAGTACAACATACATAGACCACAACAGCCCACAGGCTATTGATTCAGGTTTGTGGCAAACCTTACGTGATCCAATCCTTTTGACACTCCAGTATCGCCTATGAAGAATATGTAGCGTCTATGCTTCTTTGGGATAGATTTCTTGTTCAATTATACATTACAGAAGTGTGCGGTTCGAACCCACGACCTCCCCTTTACAAAGCTGAGTGAAGCTTTAACTACCGTAATATCTGACCCGAGCCTTGTTTAAATCTTAAATGTCTTGTGTTTATTGTCTTTAACCTTTATTGACCTATTTTTGTGTATTTATATTGACGCCCTAGCATATGATATCATTTCTCATGTAAATTACACCTTCATACTCACGAAGAAAGTTGTCACAACATTTTAGAAATGTATACTGTTGATACTATTTCATATACCGGTGGATATCCCGATGACCCAACTTAGCCAACATTTCAAAAACATTTGGCTTTCCAGTTGTCCCTCTTCATAATTTCTTATGGGGAAATAATGCTATTTGTTGGTCGATTCCATTCAAATTATCTCCCTTATTGTGACAGAAGTTGAAAACTTCATGTTTGACTGGTCCAGTGATTACCCTCATAATCAGAAAAATAGATTAATGCAAGCCTACAATCTGCTTTATAATTACAAAAAACGTTGCCATCAATATCATGAGCAATTTCAGAAGTCGCGATTTTTGCTTATTACTTTTTTTTGGCTCTTGACTAAAGACATCTCAAGAACTGCTATTAGGAGTTATTATGTATATGTGCCTCAATTTTTCATAAATTATATACTAGCCTAAATATGAACAGCATCACAAGGTCATAATTAATATATTCTAGAGCCACAGTAACAAATTGGAGTGACTATTGTATTGATGTTTGAATACGCAAGTTTGTATGTAGAGTTGATTTTTATGATGGGTATGCATTGAATTAACATAACGTACATGGGCGGGTGGGGTGTGGGGGTCATTGTCGTTCTAAAAATAACTGGAGAGAAATTGATGCATTAGACCGGAGTATTTGAGACACCCTGGGGGGACTTCTCATTGACACGCATTGACTTTTAACTAGACGTTAACTGGCCACAGGTTGTGTGGGCAGACATGTGGCCAGATGAGTCTCACAGTGGTGGCATTCAGTTGTGGAGGTATTCCAATGAAAGCTTCGCCAGTGCGGCTGTTGTGAAAAATTAATGGAATATAAATATATTTACCAAATAATCACAGTAACTGTGACGCTGAATTCTTAGCAGTAAAGAATAGTTAAAATTGAGATCGAATATGGAAATTTATGACACTGCTGTACTATATGTCGTAAAACAGTTGGCTACCACTATTGACATCATGCCATCATCATTGGCTACCACCATTGACATCATGCCATCATCATTGGCTACCACCATTGACATCATGCCATCATCATTGGCTACCACCATTGGACAAAAATTTTGTACTCAAGTGGCCATGTATATCTAATATATACCTTATAGTATGAATTATACGTTCTTAGCTATTAATTATTACTGGAACCATTATTGTGTATCAGTGTCTCGCTGTAATCATCTCAACCTTCGGTTCTACATTATTCAACACTGTGTGTTTCTTTGATCTTTATTTAAACATGCACCCTGCCAAGTTACCGGTATGATTATCGCATATACTTATTCAGTTTATTGTTGTTTGCGTGATATGTATTTAAATAACAAAACAGTTTAAATAAAAGATTAAAACTATGCTTTTGTTATGTTCTTTAAAGGTTGTCACTCTGTGAGTGATGAAGGAATGGAGTATAGTCATAATACTAACAATAATTAGTGTGAGAAGAATGTGTGTACTATGAGAACCTAACACTTACCTGCCGGTAATACCTGTAGAATACAACAAATTCCTGGTATTTCTGCAGCTTCAGTCTGTTTCCAATATCCAAATCTATCTCGTATGACAATTCTTGAATCTTTTAAGAATTACATTCCTTGATTTGCTACATTCAACCACATCATTAAAGGACGCGGCTGTATTTTGTATATGCATATATATATTTATAGGCTGATTACCGAAGTAATCGTTGTTAACCATCCTGGGCCCTTATACAAAGCTAGCCTATTAATGTGGTTAACACGACAATCTGATTAGCCTCCCTTACAAGGGGTGGGGAAAACACCTAGTGTGATAAACCCACCGAGTCTGGGCAGAGAATTGACCTTTTTCCATTCACGCCACTGGTTCCAAATGTCTACATGTGAACTACATATGTTGCACACCCCGCCTATGATAGCTTTATGTTTATTTACAATGAGATGACAACATAGCAGGGAGGAAAGCGACATAGAGAACACATAGAGCATCTGAAGCACAGACAACAGAACCACACTGCAAGGGCTTCCCAGACCCCTATGGGCAATGGGGTTTAAGGCGTTTTCAGCCCGAAAAACGCCGCAGTTAGTATACTGGTTAGAGCGGGATTTGAACCAGGAACCCCTTTCTTGATTTGCTAAATTCAATCCCATCATTAAATGCCGCGGCTTTATTTTAAAGACGGACGGCATTATGCGTTGTAATAGGCAGCGACAGTACATTGCAGATCAATGTCGAGCTCTGTAGTTATTGCGGGACTTTTAGTGACTTGTCTCGTTAATAATGCATCATCCACAGTAAAGCATGCCAAAATAATAGCATTGCGGGGACTGTCTAAACTTCCAATCCTATTACAAGATGTCATTGTGAGCCTCCTGGTGCTAGCGATTCACACGACAGTAAGATAGAATGTATCTGGACAAGCAAAGGGAGGGTATCTTACTGAAGAACTGGGCCAGGTGGTGAGGACCTATTTGGTACCCTGTTTCCGTGTTTTAATGGGTTATGCATATTGGGGAAATACAGAAAAATCGCGTTCTTTGCACCCACAGGCAACTCGGAATGATTGTTCAAAATCAAGCCTGTAAATTGAATTTTGAGGGTATGCTTATTTTTCGTTATTACCCCCCTTCTATGCGAAACATACTATAACACGGTAGACGTATAATCGATTATGGCCCTTGCTCTCCTGCGTCGCCAAAGAATGCGTGAAAGTTTATATGAATATAATTATAAATTTCTGGACCAATCAACTGCTCTGACAACACGAGACACCATTACGGCATCTATAATCCGATACTGATATAAACCGAGTATGATTTAGACGATATTTTCATCACAGTCACTGCCGTTTTTACAACTGTTGTTTATTACGTTTTTTTTTGCGATGGAATTTAGACATCGTTTAGTGTACATGGGTTCTATAGCACGTCTTAAGTCATCTCGATTTATGAACAAGAATGGAAAGTTTACATATGTCGCTACTCTGCCACCTATATCAGTAATTTAATTTCTGAAGAGAAATTAATAAAAATACATTGATATGGATTATTTATTGTATTGACTCCAATGCACAACTACATTATTATTTCGGATACTATTCCCTCAAACGGCAAAAACATAGCAAAACAACAGGCACAATTAATTTTTTCCGCGCGAGTTAAATTTAATAACGTGTAACCGGGTTAGACTGTAATCGGCATCTGGGACGCGGAGGTTGTGGACCCTACATTGAATGTTTTTGCGGCTAACGTCAGATAACCAAATGATTTACAGATGCCCAAGCTTTTACGGTACTATAAATGAATGTAATAGATCGTCTACTGGCAGTTTGTTGATATGCAATATCGGTATCTCCATACAACGCTTGTCGGCTACTGACCAACTGGCGTGGTAGTAACACCGCCGCGCGCGATAAACTCGGCGCCAGTTCTCCCACGGATTTTGCCGCGCATGCCGCGCGTGGATAGCAGACGACAGATGCGGAAGCTTGCCACGGATTTTACTAGAACATGAGAATGACCAAAAGAAAGAATCCAGGGAGCGATGATTTGGATGGCGACCAGTCTGCCCCGCTGCCCATTCAGTTATTCTTTTGGAGACAAACAAGGTATATTTTTCTCTAAGTTTATAATTTTTTTGTTTAATTAATGTTTTATTATATTTTACGTCTGTCTAGATTGTTTTAATTGACATGTATTTACAATGTACTATTTAGTAACTTAGTAAGGATATTTTTAGGTTTAGTAGGGAAAGAAAGGGCTGATAAGACAAAATTTATTAGACAAACTTACTTCAAATATAACTTAGAGATATAACAGTAACAACTTTATGAATCCTGAGATAGGGCTTTCGTATATTCGGTATACAATTACAAAGTTAGGTATTGTAGAGTCACCACAAGTCGATTGGAACGCCCAAATTGATCTTTTCGTAAATCGTTGTATCAACGTCATTACGACGTGCGTATATATCATAAACGACGTTAAAACGTCGAGTATTAGTTTGGAGTAAGTTAGTGTCAACTAGTAAATTTTTAATTGAGATTCTATCAAAATCCTTCAGATGTATTATTTTTGTGTGAAATATTTTATTTAAAAGGTGATCGAAAGTCGGTTGCTCCTGGTTACAATATCAAGAAATTGTGTAGTTGATATATAAAAGTACATCCAACTTTGTGACTTAAAAGATGTTATCATTAAAATCACCTTTTTTATGATATAGTTGACATATAAAACGCACAGGTCTGTGTTAAAATATAATTATGAATGCATATTTCTTGTTTGAAAGCAACATTCTATTTGAGTAATCATTGTATTACTGTAGTCAGCGTCTGCAGGTTTCTGACCTAAAATAATACACAAATTAATCAAATAATTTGTTTGTTCGTTATACGCATCTGTTTATTGTAAGTTCTTCAAATATATATTTACAGCCCATTCATTCGACCAAAACTCGGAAAGCTCTGCGATGCTTCCTGCGTGGTGAGTAATTTTGTCTTTAGAGACTTGAAAGTATCTTACTCGAGGTGAATCATCAGAGGAGAAACTTTGGACTTATCCATATGCAGGACTGTACGTCTGCATGCTATGCTGTTGCTGTGTACAGTATATCTATAGTATGTACATTGTACATTTTTGCCAGTCTATTCCTTGTTGGTGTTGTGGTTCTCTTTACCCAACATTTTATAATGACATATGCAGAACTATAACATTTTCATATAATGAGATATAAAGAGATATAAATACTGACTGGAGAATACATAACATTTTGTTTCGTTGAAATGGGCGTAAAACGGGTGCATTCAATTACGTATTATTACTAATGAAAATTCATCAATTAAATATTGATGAAGAATGGTTTGTTCATTATTTAACATGATTAGATTAAATGTGATACGCAAATATTAGGGAATATGTCTGACTGGTAATGATCGCGCCACACCACGTATGAGATAGTTCTGTAAAAATTGACTCATGCTAGTCAACACATAAATATATTTATTCATTCTGGCTTCTTCTAAAGAAGTATGTCTTTTCATACACGTACTTAGTATTTTAAATATTTATATTTTGTTTTTATTTATTCTCTAGAGTTAATCTAACTAAGCTTGAAGCATATTCTGGCAGAAGGGAGTTAATTACTTGAATTGCGTATTAGTCAGTACCAGATGTGGCACCAGTCAACCAGTAAACCAAAAAAAGTGTGTGAATCATTATGTTTGGCTGTAGCCATTAGTATTGTACGTAAATGTATTGAGTATTTTGGCAAATTAAAATTAGCAAATTGGCAAAATTAGAGTTAATGCTGCTAGGTTTGATGGCAACAACAACCATAAGTGAAAGTAGATAATTTTCGGGGTGATTACTAGAGATTTTCAATATGTTTATAGTACAGAAATATTCCCGTATCTCTTGATCTTGAATGATCTAACAGATAGAATAAGTTTCATTATGATGTAAT
>WURV02226812.1:0-10163 GCA_011762755.2 Epimenia babai | reverse complement strand
GAAATTTCAAATAATTTTATAGGGGGGTGGTACTATACGTCAAACGTCTTCCGCCTTCCCTTTCTCAGGCATAAACATTGTGTTTCTTATTGCATATGCTTATTCTACGCTTTTATATCACATTGTTTTTTTTTTTGTATTTCCGTGTGTATATATCTGAGAAATAAACTTCCTTTCTTTCTTTCTTTCTTTCTTCTTGCTCGTTAGAGATATCCTTTTATATCCCTGGCATGATAATGAGTCTTAATCTAGATATCTAGGATTTATATTTTGTTGTGATCTAAAACTGTTATATACATCAGCACATAAGAGAAAGTGTCCTTTCGTCGTTTCGTAGTTCTTTTAGCGACCATACCTTTCAGTTTTACCTTCGTAAAATAAAGATTTTTCTGCAATAAACCCCACAGAAGGGGGCCATCTCGAATGACATTATCTTACGATATATCGATTCATTAACAGTATTTGATCAAGAGGCATGGATGCGATCTATTATAAAAAACGAAATGGACTTGACCATTAATATTTTGCCGGTATAGTGGTCACTATAGTCTCCCCTAATACCGATGTTGGCTTTACCGAAGTGGTTTGTGGTCATTAGCGAAGAGATTTAAGTCGCCGAATTAAAGGTAAAAAGATACGGTAACGTCTATAATGAGGCCATTAGAATAGCGATAATGGACGTGGCGGGCTGTTTTAATACAAGACAACGAAACAGTTGAGCCACGTTTTACTATTCATGAGTAACGTAGATAATCATTGGCTGCAGCGATATTACTCGCCTTCTGAAACATTGATTCTGACCTTGCTGATATTTTCGTAATTTGTTGTTGTTATTGTATATTTACAGTAGGTTTTTTGGAATTTTTTGGTTAACTTTGTAAGTATATACATGTATCTCTTTTTTAAGAATCGTATCTATAAATAGCAATTTGGTATTTATTTGTCCTGTCGTTTTTTAATGCGTTGATCCAATTTATTCCTGACCCTATTTTGGCTAACCTACTTGTAACTACTGCTACTATTTAAAGTATACGTTTCTTGACTTTTTTCACATATTCATTGTATGTAGTAATTGATTCAATTAAGTGGTACATTTACCAAGTATAGCAAGTTTTATACTCTGCGTATTCCTCTGACAATAATAAATAGTCTAAACAAAAAGGTATGTAGACCAAATATAAAGCCTCACTTGTATGCCTATTTCGGTACTTGATTATCGTAAATGTCTCGAAGTGTTTTTCGCGGTCTGACAGTACGTGGTTGTTACGTTTACTGAAATCCCAATATGTACAGTAATCCCTAAGAAAATAATAACTAAACTGGACTTTTAACAGTAAATATTGCGTAGTAATTAAAGGATAATGTTCGAGTTAGCCATTGATATGACTTTGGAAAAGCCCATTTTCCTTTTGGCCAAGATGAACGTTTAATTTTCACGCCATTTTCAATAATTTTTAGATAACAGCCACGTCATTCGCGATTTCTGAAACGAAACGACGTCATTACGCGCATGACGCACATGACAAGCGTTTCGTATCTCATTGGTCAAAAGTTGATGATATACCGTCGTCGTTATACTAAGAAAGGCGTATGTATCAACTTCGCGATCGGCCTATCTGATTCCGATTATCGTTCGCAATATTGCAAGTCGTATTTGAAGGCGGATTTCACGCAATTACTCGATAGTGTACGGGTACCATTAAACGACGAAAAATTAAACAAAACATTTTGATCGCAAGTCACTTCCGGCCTCATGTGTAAAACCCGCAACTAAGGGCAAGTAATGTTCCGGACCCATAACATTACATTATATTATTATTCCACTTTATTTTGTCCTTGAATATGACATTATGATAAATTTATTAATAAAATAAATAAAATTAATAATAATAAAATTATCTTAGGATATAATTGTCAAAATTGCCATTTGTTTCATGATCCCGATTTTGAAGGTAATCCTTTGTAAATCGCGACAAAATTACGAGAAATTTTTTTCTCATTGATGCAAACGTTATGTGTCGTGAACCGAAGCCTGTATCGAAATTTTCCACACATATCACATCGCGTATGTTTTTATTATTATTATTATTATTCTTATTATGCAATTTTAGGCAACAAAAAATATACGCTTTAAAAGATTTCATTTAGCCGACACTTCGGAGGTTTTCGATTTCAAATAACCGTCTACCTGTAAACGTGGCAAGGGTAGATAATCATCGTTCAGGGAGCATTGAATGTAAACTTCTTCTGTTATGGATAATTGCTCGAGGTTATAGATTATGCAGTCACGCTCGAATTGCTCGTCGTCGTTGCTTTGTAGCTAATATTACTCAATTATCATACGACATAAACCTATGTTTGCTGAATTATCGAAGAAATACTGTGTCACGTGAACGATCCATTATACGCCAAACTGGTCGTTCATTGGATGAAGCGCCCGCGTGATTGCGGTCTCATTTTGCGGTTTATCTAGGTGCCATCTTGTGCCATCACGTTCCAGTCTTTAATCCATATTGGATAATTACCATTAACTGTAATAAAAACTACTCTGCGTGCCGTGGTTCCTCTGGGTTATTGTGTATACCGCAATATTCCATCACGATAACCTCGTCATTTCTTTACTATTTGGAATGCGTTATCGAGCCCTGTTATCACATTTCGCGATATTAGGTATATGTGGGTTTTTTGGCAAATATCGTGTTTGAACCACGCGCACGTTCCACTGCTAACTTTTTGCGATTTCATTTCAGTTTCGATTTCGTCGCGACACCAACCATGTAGATCGAACGAAATTCTTCTGCATAGCGAGTGCGTCAGCATCGATAAAGTGACAGATATCATCGACCGGTCGCGCGATATAATTTGTTATCTATTAAAGAAACACCGACCAGACTCGGACGCTGCCCAGTACTGCCGCCGATCACAAGGTAAGCTTCCGCGGAAAATGCCAAGGTCAAGTACCACATTCATAGCCCGCATAGATCAGCCAATAAAAGTTCTGAAATGCGGTTTACTCTGCAGACCTTCGACAGGCAGATATCATCGGAGAAGGATGATATCAAGTAGTTACCCATTTTAGAGGCGGCTTTCGCAATTGAGAATAAATAACTTGCTGAGATTTACCGCAAATAAGCCGACCGCCGGGGGGTCGAACCCGCGATCTTTCGGTCACGAGTTAAGCGAGTTGATTATTTAAATATTTGCTTTCCCTTAGATTATTTGAAGTGTCCTTTCTCGGCGTGGGTCGTCGCGTTACCCATAACTCGATAACGAGAAATAGAAATGCAACACGTTTTCGACTAGAGATATCCATCAACACGAAATTTCCTGTATCATGTATAGAGGATGCAAGCAGCCTTTGATTGTCACATGCTCGCATCGCTAATCTCGATATAAGATACTCTGAAAACAATTGCATATTCGATCCTTGGAAAAACTGTTGACATCAACAAAGAAAATCATCACAAAACCTCGATATTTCACTAGATTCAATAATAGCACTCTTCAAATACTGCGGTGATTTTATCTTATCACCAAAGAATCACCATTTGCTGGCAGACAGATAAACGATTGACCCTTAATCTATAATTAGTAAGAACGAATTTTTAGTGTAGCAAACTTTATGAAGACTTGTTGACCATACCCGACGAGTCCAAACGTTTTTTGCGGGATTTAGTTGAAGAAAAAGGATTACGTCATCGGAATCGCTTATTGCGGCGAGGCACTGCGAATGAGATTGTTCATTGATTCCAGTGAAAAACGAGCTCAACTTGGTAAATCTCCGATACCCGCCACTAAGACCCGGAACAGGAAGCTGCCGGCTAATATAGCGTAATTGACAAAAACGCAACAAAACCGTTTTTCGGTCTCAGAAGTGATACAATATCCCAATTATGGAAATTGAGACAATTATGCGCTATTTACAAAAAATATTATTTCCAGACTGTATTTCAGTAATATATACCTATATTACATATGCAATCGAACGATGTCCCATTGTCAAAAATAACTGTCTCAGTGCATCATTTGATACTGTGATTATGATCAGGTTCTCTGGATTGATTTATTTGAAAGATGTTTTTGCATGTCATACGATGAGGCCCAAATGAGGGAATTAAGGTATATATTTACCTGTCTCATCAAATTTCGTGAATTTGCGGATGATTAGCGCCGCTTTTATCAACTTTGCATATCTATTGGCTTGCATCGCCTGACGCAAGACTCGGGTAACAGCGACGGGCACCAGAACTTAATCCACAAAACGTTTACCAAAAGAAATGTGTACAACAACAATGATGACTCATCATAACATGCGTATTCGTCATGTGTCACGTGACCAAGATTAGAAATTTTGATAAATGAGTTTTCTCGCTTGATTTTATTCAATATCCGTATTTCGTACGGTGACCATTTTATATATGTTTAAACCATACTTGGATAAATTCGTTAAGCGCGTCTCATGCGGTACCACATATACCAATATCAACTACAATAAAATAACCGCAGTTTTCAACTTAAGACACGTATTTCTGCGATTCAAGCAATCGCATTTAGAAGGTGGCCACTAGCTAGTCTTTTCATGATGTTTGATATTCCAGAATAAACTAATAATTCAAGGCGTGTTTTTTCAGTTTTAGGGAACCAAAAGAGATTTTTCCAGAACCAGGGACTTCTGGGACGGCGGTGAGATGGTGACCCCGGGTCGAGTTAGTGACGTCACTCCACGGACCGATGCTCTTAAAACCACACAACTCTCACGTTAAATTAGAGATCACTGTTAATATTAGAAACCGCGTTGTTTGTTAATTTATACTAGAATGTACAAAACGAAAATAATAAGTACAAATCTACGCTTAAGACTACCGACGACGTCTAAAACACCTTCTCTGAACGATCGCTAAAATTCCTTTGCTGTAAAATCTACATTTTCTTATAAACCCTGGTAAACCGTCCGATTATATACATCGTTACACCCATGTAAAACAGGGTAAAGTTTACCTATGTACCGTGTCCAAGCTGACCGCATAAATGTGACGACGACGATATCGATTAGTTACACACGAGAGACGGTTACTTCTAGCGTTATGGCCACTTTATGTCTAATGACGCCATCTATTTACGATTTAACGTTCATTCCTGGAGATATCGAGTTTATTTTCAAGATATCAGCTGTAAACAAGGTCATGATTTCCTGACTTCAGCGACAACTTTAACAGATTGTTGCGCATGCCCGTGTCTACCATCTTTACCCCAGTGTTTACAATTTTCGTTTCGCCTATAATGTGTCGATTACTTTACTGGTTCATCCCTAGCGTTTTGCATACATCGAGTAAACTAATATTGGACCTAATGTCGACTAATCCAAAGGACGAACGAATATTAGCCCAATGGAATCGGATGCATTGCATTGTGGGTAAAAATCCCCGGTTATCGCACCTGGTTACTACCGTCAAGCAATAGCTGAGATTACACACAGTCCCAAAACGATACATAAAAGATAGGGATATATATAAAAAGAAGAAAAAGGTAGAGAAGATAAAGGATACTATTGATGTTTATTTTTAACGTTTGAATGTAGAGTTTGTTTGGAAGCCTGCCGACAGATGGCAGCATTCATGTCCTTACCCTCTAGTAATAGAGATATCGTGTCAATTAAAGTCAATGAATACAATCTCATCTGGCCGATGAACACCTGGTAAGAAAATGTTGTATACTTGTCCAAGGGCAAGATATGAGAGATCGTGTTGCCAAAAACAAGCAGGATGCTGATATGGTAAAATCAAATTTATACAAATGAGGTACGAGCTTCGAATCTCATCCAGTACGATTGACGTTGTTCAAATACGAGATTTCTAAGATGACGTAAAAGTCGTCCCTTTCTGATTGGTGACAAAAATTCACTCGGAGTGTCTTTCAAAAGAAGGTGGATTTATGTTTACTGGTTTCATGATAAGCCTTAACTACCACTAAACGCGTTGGGATTTTTAAATCTTAATGTACGTTTCTTCCCACGAATGTCTCATCGTGCGGTTTTCCGTAGCACTCAGCCAGACATACCGCGACCTCAGACATAATACGAACAAGTACATCTCGAGTTGGGTCGGGCTACATTCCTCTAACAACTCCTTGTGCCCACCCACGGAGGGATGACAAGGCTCAATGCGCTTAGTGCGTTGCGATCATAAATAGACACCCACCCACGTACGATCCGGTATCGGTGTTATGAATGAGCACATCACACAGCCACAAGGCACTGCATTCAATAAGCCCAAATTACCGCCAATTATCGGAAGTGTCAAATTGTCGAGATTCATCGTACGTAATTATTTTATATTGTGTTTTTAATTATACTATAATTGCTTATTTCTTAAGCCGACAAAGACAACATTACTCTTTAAGTCTGCTACTTTGTAACATCTTACGGTTGTGTTCTTTACTACTTTGATATCCTTCGCCACGTGAAAATCGAACGTATCCCTCGGTGTTTTAGTGAACCATCCATCCCGCCCGATGGACACGCTGCGCGATAACGCCTTTAAATCTATTCAAAAATTTAAAATTGGAATTGAAGTTTATAATATTTTTATGCTTGAAAGTTAACTTGACTTGCCGATCCAAAATATATAAAAAATATTCAATTTGTATAATGGACGTATGATGGAAGATCATATTTAATTCGATCTTCATCATAATGTACGTATGATGGAATATCGTATTTAATTCGATCTTCATCATAATGTACGTATGATGGAAGATCATATTTATTTCGATCTTCATCATAATGTACGTTTGATGGAAGATCATATTTAATTCGATCTTCATCATAATGTACGTATGATGGAAGATCATATTTACAGACCATTATATACGTATTCCTGAATAGTATTTCCAAACATTTTGCATTTATAAACTTTTTAAATATGGTACCCGAAACATTTCACAAATAAAATTACATATTAGTTTGCGCATTTACATTTTTAGATTCTCCGTGTAGTGTTCTGATGTTTGTGGCAGCGACTCAAAGATTTTGCAGTTGGGACGTGTTTTTAATTATTATTATGAAATGATGCATGAAATACATTCAGAAATTGTTGGTCGATTCTTATTTCCAATTTCTTAAGCGTCGTTGTAAATATTGCGTCAAGAATGTTGTCATAATCGAATTCGAACTATAACCGTGTTTGTCTTTTCAATTCGTTGATTATGTACACCATATTTCGAGCAAATACGGATTTATTTTGGTTTATATCCCGCGCTTCCCTTCTCGGAATGCCCCCAAAACGATCTGAGCGGTTCGCGCCGAATGACGTTTGACTGACCGTAGCAGCTGTAAAACACTGCTAAAACGGTTTTATCGTGTATATGGACTCAAACCGTAGCCGTTTACATTCAGGAAGAGGTCCGTAACGCGCATGCGGTGGTGTGCTTCGGCTGCATCTATATCCTGCTTGACAACGTGGTTTTCCCGGTGCCTCTCCTACGCGTTCTCAACGAGTTTATCGTATTTGCCGATACTGCACCTCCAATGCTCTGGACGAGCATTCCATTATTTGATACTCTGTTTGAGAACACATCCTCCCTGATTACTGTATGTCTATGTATGGTCCTACTATTTCGTCAAACTGAATATTTCGATCGCAGGTAAAGAGGAGAATGACTGGGGTTGTTAGGTCGCTGTAATTGAACTCGCAATACCGTGGATCGATCCTCGATCGAGTCAGTATACAACTAAGAGCGTTTCTCCGGGAAAACGCCATATACCCCTTACGCCCAAGGGCTCTAGGTAGCCTAAGCTCCTCAAACGTGCCTATTCCGGATGGTCTTTCTCTATGGTCTCTAAAGTGATGCCTTCCTTCTTCATCTTATCACCCCCTCTCAATAATCATCTCCTATTCCTGATTTATTAGAAGAACTAGGATGGGTAGCCATGTTAGTCTAATACTATAAACTCAAGATAATAATTCGACATCTTTTATATATGTGATGCTCATTAGGATAGCCAATGTGCTTCTATAAATAGCTGCAGAGAAATGCACAGGAAAATCTATACCCCGGATGGGACTCGAGCCCACGACCCCCAGATAAGCGGTCTGGTGCTCTAGCAACTGGGTTGATAGAGCACCGGTTCGAATCCCATCAGGGGTATAGGTTTTTTCCTGTGCATTTCTCTCCACCTTTTATATAGACTATCGAGTTTTATTGAACACTAGCATTCGCATAAACACTAGGCTTGATCACGTGATCACCGATTCAACAGAGTGTGCGACGTGCGTGGATTATCTGTAGTCCTCTAAAACCAATGCCGTAAATCGATGAAGGTCTGATGTCTCTCCAGATTCCTTAGTTTGCGCCACGAAGTTTCCTCTATTATAATAAATGATGCTAAACCTTACGTCGTCTTAGCCACAGTCTAATTAGGCTAGCTTCGTAAAGGGTCTGTAATGGCCTAGATAAAGGTCAATCTTAGCTCATTGCTAGATAAGTTGGAGAGAAATTCACAGAAAAAAGCCTATACCTCTGATGCTAGACGTTTACGTGATCGTAGGTAGGGTGTTCTCATCCTTGAGAATCGGCGGGTGGTGTATCAAACCATCATAATTAGGTAGTCAACAGGTTTGAAGATTGACTTGCGATATAAACACTATTTATGATTGTTCTACTGTCGGTTATAGCGAATTTACATCTGCCTGCTTGTTCAGAAGCGGTTCCCGTCTCCGTCTAGCAATCCACATAGAAGACCATTTACACCATCCGCCTGGCTCTGCCGCTTGTTCGTTACTTCCGCCTGACACGACGTAGTTAAAAAATGGCCGATCGCCGTAGCGACTCGAGCGACGAAGATAATTCAAATTTCCTCGCTGCAGCTGCGAGTGCCGCGACTATAGTCGTAGCAAATCACTCTCAAAAAATAAGCGGTCAGTTTGAAGGAGACAGTATTTAATTAAAAAAACGCAGCGTAGCAAAAAAAGAGTTCCGTTTTTTCGTCCGATAATTTTAAATCCAATTTAGGCGTCAGCTTGTAAGCAAGTAAAACAGGATAAGCAGTAAAAGCAGTAACACCACTGCTTGACACTGTTCGTTCATTGGTTGAAGCTCCCGTTTCCGAAAATTTTAGAACCAGACCGAAATTCAAAACGCTTCCGTTTTTGGTGCGTTTGGAGACGGGAGCTGTAGGCGGGAGCCGCTTCCGAAAAAACGAATGACGTAAATGCACTATTAGCGCAAACAAGCACCTGACTTTTGTTTGGCCAGGAAAAAATTACCTTGCGATTGCCTGCTCGCGGCTTACACTCGCGCTACCCTTTTCTATAGTCCTTCATCTTGATTGATCAATTTCTATTTTAATAACACGACTATTAAAGTAATAATTTTTATCTGGAATATTCGATAGTAACAATAATGCACTTCCCAAACGAAAAAGAATCTTCAGAAACTCAAATGAAAGAAATTTCATTGATTAAACTGTATATTCGTCGTACGGATTGCCCTATTCTGTTCATGCTAGAAATTAATAATAAAATAATAATTCTGATAATCCATTTGTTTTGTAGGCGCCCTAATAACTAGTATGTCTCTAAAGCGCCTATATACATTTCGTGTGATAGCTAATTATATTGCATAACACAATAGAATGTACATTAAGTTAAATCACAGCCTAACACAACAGTCAAATGAAAAATTTACCGACGAATTCAGAGCATTTATACCGCAAATATCAGCCAATAAAAGCATTCAAATGCGATTTACAGGGGAGTTTATGACAGCTATTCAGCGCAGATACAATACCGTGGGCACTCGCCATAGAGGATGACATCAAGCGTCTACCCATTTTAGAGACGGATCACTCCAGCAATCAGGGACAAACGACTTCGGGAGGAGGATCGCGGAAAAGCCGCCCGGCGAGCGGTTTCGAACCGACGACCTTTCGATCCCCACTCTTACTACGCGGCAGTCTGCTAATGCATTTTTGATGGCGTTGTACGAACGAATCAGTAATCAGTGCGCACTCAGATCGCTCTACCCCCAACTGATTGACCGAGCGGTTTGTTAATCGTCTTTAACTGGTCTTAAAAATGGTCTCGGTGTTAGTTGTATCTAACATTGATCTGTATTACCTGTATACTGTTAGATGTTAATTTTCTATAATTTAAGTAATTACATTA
>WURV02226790.1:0-10164 GCA_011762755.2 Epimenia babai | reverse complement strand
CAGTGATGGATGGATTATAACAGTGATGGATGGATTATAACAGTGATGGATGGATTATAACAGTGATGGATGGATTATAACAGTGATGGATGGATTAGCTAGAGATGAGTAATGGATGGATGGATTATTTGAATTACCACCCAGCTGATGAGCGGAGTAGTTAGATCGTGATGACACTGATGTTATGTACCAATAATTTATGGGTTGGATATATACCAGTAATTTACCAGCTTTATCTTCGCGTTATCTTAGCTTTATTATAGCTTTATCTTAGCTTCATCTTGGCATTATCTTAGCTTTATCTTAGCATTATCTTAGCCAAAGCGATGCAGAGTTAATTTCTGAAGGGTTTTTTTGTATGACTTCATAATGCCAGATAGCATCATTGAAAAGAGCAAGTGATTAGCTTTCTAAATCTATCTTAGATATGATTATGGAGTCCATTATTTATTTTAAGAATATTGCGGTTCCTCCACCTCCGCAGAATGAGCCGCAGCGTTGTGCAGCCGTTAGATCGATGCGCCACTCATCAACGCGTGTACAATCCCCTATTAATAGTAACTGCAACACCTCATTTTCAACATCTCCGGCTATAGCTCACGAGATCTCTCGTTAATATACAGTAAACTCCGTCACTGTGACAGCCAATGAAAAAGCTCGACAGTAACAAGCTCGTTACTAACTTCCTGTGAATATATTCATTCTAATGCAAGTTACAACTGATTCCCATATTATCAAATATACAAAGAAGTGTTAAATACATTTTCGAATGCCGACGAGTTATCGTATCAATGTCTGCACGGCTGTTATTTTCGGACATGTGAGATTGCAGGTACGGGTCGATTGGTGGGATCCCAGCGATAGACGGATATCACGGACTACCCATGAGGGTGAAATTAGTTCGCGTTGCACCTCGCAAAATTTCTTCGGGGCAACGAATGCAGCGTCATTGTTCGAAACGTAGCGTTATTTACCCGCATCGTAAGCACGCACGGGCCAATTGAATAGACCGAGGACAAATTGGGTAATTCTGAGCGTCCAGCGACTGGTCAGCGACTGGTCAGTCACGCGACTGTCTCAGTGATTTAGTAGATTAATAAGTCTCAGTGTCTCAGTGTACACTAATCACTATGAACCTTGAGGACTCGCTCGGGAATTGCTTGACCATTACGATCATCGCGATGGCTGTCACGCCACTGAAGCGTCGATGGTAGTTGTTTTCACAACAATTCGATTCAAAATGTTTCAATCAACGTTATATATATAATATGCATGCTATAATCAGAGGAATCATTATTATATATATCTATTATATATATATCTATTTATAGTAATATATATACAATATGTGAATATCTAGTAATTTAATATACGTATTGTAGGTAAATGTTAAAGGAGATGCCCAAACTCTAGTCTGTTAAATACACGCTCCTATAAGTTTTTAATCGGCAATGTGGAAGGTTGAATTTAGTTCTCTTTTATACATACTAGTGTAGTCAGTCGGAAACAATTTACGACTTGTTCTTATATGCATTATGCATATTATAGTAGACTATTATTGCAGACCAGGAATTAGTCAGTTTCCCATCTATGGTAAACCATAAAGCACTGAAGCTTATACAGAGGAGCAATGCAGGTGGCTGTGGGCTGTGTTAGCCATTACATTAGACGCAATATCATTATTATTATTAATAATATTATTATTAACTATATTATTATTAATATTATTATCATTAATTATATTATTATTAATATTATTATTATTATCAATATTATTATTATTAATATTATTAATATTATTACTATTACTGGTTATTATTATTATTATTTATAGAGGGTTGCAGTAAGACTGTGTACAGAGTCCATTTGCCCATTAGGACCTGAAGGAAACGTGACTTTATATGATTCAGTATGTGCACCATGTACATTTGTCCATGAAATTGAAGAGGGTGTTTGTAGTAAAGACGTAGCAGTAAAAGACATGAAAAGGTATAGGGCTCGAGGATTAAGGGAGGTGCAGGCGGGTGTGCAAAAAATAATGCACCCTGCATTGGTGGGTAGGAGATTAGTAAGGGGTTGTCTGCGTGTATTTGTGTGTCGTATGTTAGTGTTAGTTAATTAATATGCAGTGGCACGGCGAAAGAGGGTGTATACGTGCGTTAGCTGTGGGTGAATGTGCAAAGTACCTCCCTTAGACGAGGTGCGTCTGGTCACGACTTTGTCTCGGGGTTCATACGGAGGTTTACGTACAAAGAAATTGAAGACATCGATCGTGTCGACAACGATGTAGTTCTTGATGAAATAAGGTCAAAACCACACGAGAAGCTATTCACGTAGCTCGATGTATTGAAGTAATAATTTCGCGATAAGAAACTTACGAGAAGGTAACGATAGGAACTCTAAACCTGATCCACTCGACGTATTCCGAATCGCTCGGCTCTAATTCGAAGCGGAGCTATTAGTCTCAGCGGGGTCAAAAACTGCCGTCTCGACATTACCGACATTACCGCAGCGATTATTTCTTGCAGACGTTTTCTTCCTTGACTCTCATTAATCACGTATCGATCGCGTAAGTAAACTCTCCTCATCGCAAAGGTGCAGAGCGATCACGGCTATGATTACACTGTTTGTGTTGGGATTCACCCTCTATTATGCGATTTTTATACACGCCGCATGCCGTGGGTAGGCAATTATGAGTTATTCAACGGACATCAAAGACGTCCCACTTCATCTAAAGATCAAACATCCGTTTCTGCAGCGTTGGTCGCATCAAATGCGGAATACTATTCGCCCGAAACGTCGCCATCTTTTTCTTGTGTATGAAATGAAACGAAATTTTATTGATTTATAGTGTCCTTTTAACACATGGCTATCAAAGACACTTTACAAATTTATAGTTATTATGATTAACTAGAAACACATGGAATACGGTTCAAAATCGAACTTGGTATACCATGTAGTCAGTCGTTAACGCGTCTACGTCGATACAAAAATTGTTTTACATGCCTTATACGTATTATGTATAAATTCCTCTGCTGTTTTATTAAGGCTACACCCAAAATGTGAGCCTCGCATATCCTGAGGTCTATAGATCCAACCAGCTACTAGTATTTATTTTGCCCAGCATTGAACGGACCTTTGAAATGGCAGGCGGTTGAATAACGTTAACGCTCACTCATCCGCCACTACAGTATCCACACTCAATACTCGTTGACTATATTAACCCATCAACTGGTGTAGTGAAAACCACGAATTCACTAGATTAATATCCCTCACGCGCGCGTACGATCGAAAATAAAGCATGAATGTTTTTTTTAATTTGATATTCTTCCAGTATATCGTTTAATTCACGAAATCGTTTTCACTTTGATCCGGAGGTTAGCTACGGACTCCATCAAAACGAAACGATATCGTTATTAGATATCGTTACTCGTTACTCGTACTCCAGAATACCCCGGGTAAGGGCTGCTGCCAGATCCGTAGCGCATCTGGGCGCGACCGCGACTGCGTGTGTATTTATCTACGGTCTAAA
Source organism: Epimenia babai (assembly GCA_011762755.2). NCBI lineage: Eukaryota > Metazoa > Mollusca > Solenogastres > Cavibelonia > Epimeniidae > Epimenia > Epimenia babai. The sequence continues at coordinate 6,632 of WURV02226790.1, read as the reverse complement.
TCAAGACTAATCATAGCCAAATATCAGTACAGATCATATGTACTACATTAACGCGTTAATTGAATCTCCCTTTCATCGCATCATCTCCACATTTCACCTATTTACTATTAGATAAATACACGTTGCAATATTCGACGGCATATCTACAATTTTATCTTCACGATTTTCGCTAACAATTTACCCCGCTTAATGCAGGTAGGTCAAGGTCATCAGTAAGTAGACGGAATTTCGCATGAAATGTCTCGACCTTTATCGGAGCCTGACCTCTCAACCTTCAAATCACTGGTGTGGTGCTCAACAAACCACACTCAGTGAGCAGAGCATGAAACTGGTCTTTTGGAGGTCATGGTTTTGGCTTCACCAAAGTCAAAGATTGTCTATTTTTGTGTATTATTACGTTCATGTTCGTGATATTTGGTCTCCCTCCACTTCGCCTTTTCTTTACCCTCTCGACCGAACCATCGCGGCATTCCGTCTCGTGAATCGAACACTAATGATCGAGTATTTTCCCATCTAGTACAGACATGATTTACACATGATGTATAGTGGACCAATACACTCAACCAACTCTTTACTATACTGATTAACGGCAGCCGTAATAAACCATCCGAGATTGCCCGCGTCCACACAATAAACCAGTTGATATAGGGCGACGTGTCGATATATTTAGATATATTTACGATATATTTAAGGTATTCCCTTCTACTCACACGACATACAATCCACACTGGACAAACAGCCGTAGCAACCAAAGCGACCATACAAAATACTTTTAATCAACCCCTAGTTATTACCACGGCCTGTTTCCGACGTCCGTCCATTCTTCCGCTACACCGTGACCTTCACCACGCAACATTGTTTGCGACCCTCCGTGTCGTTCGGTCGCCATTATTTTTTCGGCCACGATGCCGCCAGGTTGTTTGCGCTCCAATAATTTCTACCCATTAAGCGGCGATTTTGCGCGTCGCCATCAATACGCGGGCGTCGCCATCAATACTCGCCGGTAGGTGACGGACTGATTGCGGGACTTGACACGTACGGGGCATCTCCGCACCCAATGAAACCTGGAAAATAAGGCACCATATTATCTAGTGTAATTGTTTACATTTCTTTTTCACTCATTACTATACATTTAGAACTCTCTCCATCATGCACACGGTAAAGAACTCGACTTGTACTGGATGTGAGAGGTCTGAGTTAAGATTTTTGTATCTTTTCCTATAGCTAAATATAACTTACGTAAGGGAGACAATCGCCGAGTAAAAATTTCATGTCTGTAATTTTTTATTACTTTCATATACGGGTGATCTTACGCAAGCCTGGATTCCATCACTAGATGAGCAGATCAACGAATCATCAGCGGCTTATTCTTATTATCCATCGTTTGTTCGTCAACCCATCGATCCATCCCTGTCACCTATGTTAACAAAATCTTTTCGCAAAATATTGTTAAAAATAATATATTGTCACTTTTATACCGCCATAATCCACTATCAGCGTAGTGCTCAGTGGCGGTGTAAGGTGCAACATTATTATAACAAGTTACAGTACATGAGGACTGTGGTGAAGATCGATGAAAGAATAAGCTAAGTATACTGTAAAGACGGTGAAATGAAGTACAGACAGATAACTGAAAATGAGAAATAAAAACATATATAAGCGTGCGTGTTACAGAAACAAAAAAGAAAAAATAACAAGACACTGAAAAAAATCTGAGACACTAATAATCGCCAAGAGAAAAAACGATAGGTTTTCAGCTGTTTCTTAAAGGTTGTACATGACACGAGCGAACGAAGATACAATGGAAGAGAGTTCCACAGTTTAGGTCCAGCAATTGAAAAAAAAGGTTGTTCGTATGGGTAAGTCGAGCCCGTGTGGTGTCAGCAAGAAATTTGTCAGAAGAACAAAGTAAGCGGGAAGGAGAGTAGAAGTTGACCAAGTCGTTCATATAGAGGGTGCTCAAATTACGAAGGGCTAGGTAGATAATAGTAAGTACCTTGTAGTTGATTCGATGTGGATATGGTAACCAGTGAAGCTGTTGAAGATACTTAGTGATATGAGAGTGGTGGGGCAGCTGAAAAATAACACGACAGGCAGAATGTAGAACATGTTGAAGATGGAAAATGAGATTTAGAGGCAGACCAAGAAGAAGCGAGTTATAGTAATCAAGTCTAGATAAGATTAAGGAGCACACAATAGAATGAGCAACTGATCGTGTAATGTACGGGCGAATACTGCGGATATAAGACATATGAAGAAAACATATATGGCATACCTTGTTAATCTGAGATTCGAGATTGAGATGTTTGTCAAAGATGACACCAAGGTTTTAGCTGAGGAAAAATGACTGATCAATACATCACCAATAGAAATAGAAAGATGTGTAGGAATGATCTGTGTGCGATGTATGACAAGGAACTCGGTTTTATCATCATTCAACTATGGAAGATAAGAGGACATCCAATCTCGAACCTCAGTAACACACCGAGAGAGTGTAATGTAGGCCGATGAGGCATCAGAGACAATATTGCAGAAGGGAAGATAAATCTGTCTGTCATCAGCATACAAGATCATTTGGTTTAATGATGACTGCACTGAGATCTTAAGCGTAGTTAATCAACACCCCTATAAGAAAAAAAAGGAATTCATCAACAGTACAGAATTAGAGTAAGTTGGGCATTCGCAGTCCGGGAAGGTCGCATTATACGATCAAATAAACAAAAATATCAAATATTAAAGCTACTATAATGATATTAAGCTATAGCACGAACACTTTTTGAATTTGATTGCTAATTATTTTGAATTTTCGCATTTACTGTATATAAAAATACGTTTGTTCACATAAATACTTATATGTCGAGATTGCTGATTGTCGATTTTCAGGAAAATAGGACGAGATACCGTCGGTAAGCTTTTTTGCAAACGAACATTCAGTTGTATAAACATTAAATTTCTTTGTTGGGGTATGTTCCACATGAAAGCCACTCGCCTCGCCAATGATTTGTCAATACGAATACAAACATGCGCTTTATATTTTCAAATCACAAACATACTTTTACGCAATAAATTATACTACTGCACTTAATTTAAAGCTGGATAAAATCCATCTTGTATTTCATGTTGATAATACGTACTGTTACCCGCGAATGATGTTGGGATGATTAGCATTCGTTAATTATAGCAGTAGGTACGAAATGTTGATATGAGTAATATGGTGAAATGTGAGAATCAGTGAAATGTTTTGTGTCATCACAAAGAATGTTCTAATTGCTATGTTTGTGTCACTGTTTGAAGGGAATCTCATCGACATTTGCTTATACTGACATGCGCAGTCATTCGCCAGTAGCACCATACAGTACAACTAGATGATTAAAGATATAAATAAAGGTATGACAGGTGAATGCTATTGGACGTTCATATATTCTGAATAACAGTGATAATAAAACGGGTCATGCCCATATCCCTTCCACCAATACCCCCTGATGAAATTTTCCCCATAATATCCCCAACACTTAGAAAATGCTTGTAACAACGAAAAAACATTCCCACTATATCCCTAGCGGACAAATCAAAGGACACACTGGATACTCACCCTAACCCACAATATTGTGTGTATTGTTGGATATAAAGATTATGATATAGAGAAAAAGTAGGTGATTAAGGTGATTAAGTAGGGTATATTATGGGAAAAAATATCATGGGATATAACAGGAAAAAAAGGTGAAGGGATATAGTGAGATGAAAATTGTGATCTTTAGTACAGGGGATATACTGGGAAGGGATATATTAGGAAGACCCCAATAAAACCGAATGCGCGCCTCTTGTGTGATTCAAGATTCAGTGCCAGCGGGTACAATGTAAACCTCTGCAGGAACTGTTGATAAATATCTTTAGATTTGCTGCACCTACCAGTGTTACATTTGTTAACTACTCTTGAAAACACGTTACCGTTTTGCCATTTTCACTATATTCAATCTCATATATAAGTCTAAATTAAGTAATATTAATAATAATTATACAAATAACTATTTATTAAATTTGTATGTTTTTACCCGAGTGACTTGCTAAAGCGACGAATAGCAAAGATGCCACTGAAGAAACCGACTAATCCTGCTAATATATATGGGGAAAAATAAACTGAACCGACAATAAATAAAAACCAAGAAGCTGATGAAAAAATATCACACGAAAGCAGATAAACCAAATGAAGAGCAACCAAAAAACAACGGCGTCAAAAACGGCGTCAATAATATTCGGCAAGCTTGCGTTCGTGCATAAAATTGATGTAGACATCGCACTTTTAAACGTGATGTATAAAATAGTACCTAAAAATAACTGCGTAAATCAATTTATTTAGAGACATACTGGCCGATAAGTGTTTTTTATGCTTTTGGCTCCATTTTTGTAAGAAACGCCGTGATATAAATTACATACACCAATGAAAGTATGTGTATTATATAAAAGTATAATTTAAAAAGCAATTATTTAAAGTAATTATTATTTTGAAAGGTATACGTACTTTAAAAAGTTATCATACCGGTATTTCTCATGAATATTATCCAGCAGCACGCGCCCTAGTTAATAAATCGATAGCGATATCTACCAAAAATAACATTATACCCTTGCGGATTACAGAACTGGGAATATATATATGTGTCACATCTGAGGTCTATCATCACGCCAGTCACCATAGCGACTTAGTATTTATCTGGTCGCCATATAAAATAGTTCGCTATGATAGGTGGATAGGATGGGGGGAAACGTCGTATGAAATTGACATACACGACCGTGTCTAGGTCCCACGTCAATGATCGGGCAGTCGTTTTGTGAACAATATCGGCGTGATGTTAATGGGCCTAGCCTATGTTGTTCTTGAATAGCTGGAAAGGATGCATAGAAAAGCCTATACCTCTGATGGGACACAAACCCACAACCTCCAGATAACCGGTCTTGTGCGCTACCAACTAAACTCCTGTGGCAAGCTTTCTCTTTCGCATTTATGTATTTAGCGCCACTGATATTTAAAGTCCGTATATATCATAAAACATAGAGGTGTGGGTTGCCGTGTTAGCCATGTCGTAAATACGAAAATACAAAGTTAACACCTTATTGACTAACTATATAAGGATTAACACAAGCTTTCGTATATCAAGTATACTTCATCATTTGCACCTGATGAAGCATACTTGATATACGAAAACTTGTATTTTGTAACTTTGTATTTTCGTATATATCATCAGTATCATTATTGAGGTGTTGTTTTTTTCTGTGCATTTCTCTCCTGCGTCAACAATTGTAGACGATGACCCGGGAAATTACCAACATAATCACACGGAGCAAGTATAAGTAATGACTATAGTAAGTAACTATAGTTTATTCGTGTGGAGACGAAAATCTCAACCGGATAATAAAACGCAATTAGGTTGAGTTACCTGGGTGTTTACGACGCCTTTGCGTCTCCTAATCAATAAGTTTCATGAACATTCTAAGTATAAGGTGTTAGCTTCTGGCAACAAGGTGAGTAGTTGATACGGCCGCGCGTGATTGAGTATCGGACGATAACGCAATATTTAACTCACGACTCGGGCGGTATGTTTACGGAGTTATAAATTATTGTTGATATAAACCCGACCTAGTAACACTTGACCTCCATCATGGAAGCAGCTTATCTCCGACCATGATGGCGGTCTGTACACGCATGTACAGCGCGAGTTAGAATAGCGTTTTTATTGTAAATTAAGGCAAATGCAACCGACATTTTTTTAAAATATCCTATGAACAGACAGACACTAATAATTTACTGTGCTCAACGCAAAGTATGATAAGATCAACTATTTCCAATACTAGAAGCCACTACTTTTCGTAGGCTCTACAGTATCGACCTGGAAATCCAAACTTTGCGGTTGTGTCCGATGCTGAAATCTATACAGGTATAACTTCAGAAAAGCCTTTTTCCGCCCACCATTTCTCATAATAAGTATGTTGCATAACAAAGTAAAAACACATTGATGTTGATCCACAGTGTTAGGTGTCAATTTGTGGTGTTACGTCTGATGTGTCACGGCTGTATTAACGAAAAGTAACGCCCCATGATAACACATCGCCGTTTATCTACAAAGAGTAACGTCGTATAAAGACATATTGCTGTTTATCTCTATAAAATAAGGTCGTATAAAAACACATTATTATTTATCTACATAAAGTAACGTCGTATGCTAATAAATTGCTGTTTACAAGGAGTAACGCCTTATAATGACATGTTGCTGTTTATCTACAAAAAACTTCATATGATGGTGTATTGCTGTTATCTACCGAAAGTAACGTCATATAAAGACGTATGACTGTTTATTTCCATAAAGTAACGTCGTATAAAGACGTATGGCTGTTTATATCCATAAAGTAACGTCGTATAAAGACGTATGGCTGTTTATCTACATAAAGCAACGTCGTATAAAGACGTATGGCTGTTTATATCCATAAAGTAACGTCGTATAAAGACGTATGGCTGTTTATATCCATAAAGTAACGTCGAATAAAGACGTATGGCTGGTTATATCCATAAAGTAACGTCGTATAAAGACGTATGGCTGTTTATATCCATAAAGTAACGTCGTATAAAGACGTATGGCTGT
>WURV02226757.1:0-10164 GCA_011762755.2 Epimenia babai | reverse complement strand
ACAACGGACAGGCGCCATCTTGATTTTATGTTTAGAACCGAAAATTGCGTTGCTAGGCGGAAGTGACGTGTGACTTTTGTACTCTATAACCTGCTTAAAGACATATCTGCGATATTTCAGCAATTTCAACCGAACCAGCGTTCCAGGTAGATTAAGAACGCAGAACCATTAATACGGTTGAAGGTAAAAACATGTACTTATTAGCCGGCAGTTCAATACAATTCAGTAGCACCCAAGATGGAAAGAAATGCGCAGAAAAAACCCATGCCTCTATGGTTCTAGTCCCATCAGAGGTAGAGGTTTTTCTGTGCATTTCTATCCATCTATTTATAGAACTACATTGGTTAATCCCATTCAAAACCTAAGAATAAGTAAATGACTTCGGTTATGCACAGTATGTAAAGTCATATTAGGTATTTGATAATTGGACAAGGAAAATAAGACAGGAATATTAACAAAATGAAATAGTTTATAAAATACACACGGATGAAAAATAAAGATTATTAAAACGACAAAGTAGTCATTGGCAAGATCGAAGTTGACGTAATGTTCGCGAATTCATTAAAATAATTTTACTTTGTATTCAACATATTTTTATTTTTTTCTGAACATTTTCTAAACCAGAGATTTTTTCCAGCGCCTTCCACTACAGGAAATAAACAAGGTTTTCGTGCTTAAATATTGAGAAAGATTCGTCGTGGAATGGTTTATTATACAAATATCTTAGGGATGTAACAGGCCAATGTTGTACGTGCGACTTACATTTAATTATAAAGTAGCACCAAAACCTCGCCTTTACCTTTTACTTTTTATTGTAACAGTAATATTTATAGTTAACATGTAGTATCTAGTTTTTGTACCATTCAATACCATGTGAGCATCATCAAATAATGATATACAGGGACGACGAAAAAACGTGTGGTGAAAGAGGCAATGCTCCAAACAGTATTGGTAGCAATTTAGCATTATGCCCTCGTAAAAAAAAACAACTCTTGAGCCTTCGTGAAAGTTGCTGTGACTCTGATGGACAGCAGGACTCACGCTATAAGACTGACTAATTGTCCGATCGGGGGCCACCGTGAGTAGCAAAGGTACAACTGTGAAATAGCCACTGGTAAAAGTTCGCCTCTCCGATCACAGATGATCCAATTTCAGTGAGCGAAATTTTTTTTCATAAGTTTTGCAGAAGCATTGAAATGTTTAGTCTGGTTCATTAAATAACCCATCATGGCGCAGTGACTCTCGTATGATTGTTTCAAGCGATTTTCTCAACTATTTTTTAAACCTTTCGGCGATTCGCTCTAACCAGGTCCCGTATCCTTTCACTATATCCTGATATGAAATGATCATGACTGTTTTGATTGGCTATTTAGTCGCATTTGCATTTGGGTAAGTTATTTTAAAAAGATTTATTTTTGCAATATTGGGCTTGCAATTGGTACATTTGCTACCATTAAAAATAGCAACAAACATCGCCTTTTACCTCATCTCGTTCGCCTTTTACCTCATCTCGTTCGCCTTTTACCTCATCTCGTTCGCCTTTTACCTCATCTCGTTCGCCTTTTACTTCATCTCGTTCGCCTTTTACCTCATCTCGTTCGCCTTTTACCTCATCTCGTTTCGATGACGATTTAATTTTTGGTCAATTAATCAGATCAGCGAAGCTGTTTTTTTGAAAAAAGGTTGGTAGGGTGATGATATGTCTGACATCTTATACACTGGTCACTATTTTCACTCTCTTCACTGATAAACTACGTATTATGCAAATAACTTCCAAGGCAGTGCGGTCATAAACATCGTAGCTAACTTAATAATTTGGGAAAAATATCAAAAACGCTTAAATTTTCCAGAACATGTATCGCTTTTAAAGTGGGTGATGGTCGCTTCTTTTTATTGATGCAATTTCAGCTCAGTTTATACCTGCTATAAATATATAGACCAGATTTCAAGTATTATAAACGTGTCACTGGCAATATCTTTGGGGTTTTTTCGGTTTTCCCCGCCCTGTCCGGTCTCCCCAGTACCTATCGCCACGTTCGGTTTAACATCCGAAAAGGCGAACGATTTTCAAACAACTCAATACGGAGAGATTCCTAATTGAATAATGCTATGTCGTCCTAGCTAATGCTGTTAGTTCTTATGTAATTGCCGCTTGATTTGCGTCTATCTTCAGCCTCGGTCGCGTTCATTACCTGAACGTTGCAGCGCCCCTCCTCTCGCTACATCTCGTGGGATGTGTCACATCCGTACGCGGCACTTCCGCCATCACTAATTTGGCCATTTGAGAAATATCGGGCAGAACGGGACGAATGGAAATTAACTTAAACGCGCCATTAATTGGGGTACTTTTCACTCACGACGCGGCAAAGCGGTTTTTGTCGAAGCTAGGCGCGCGATCCGGCGAGATTTGATTACGTCTTGATTGCGGGGGCAACCGGGACAAGGCGAAACACGGCGTTGACGTGACGGGCGGATACAACTTTATTGGGGGAGGGCATAGCAATCTGTCGGTTCGGATATAGCCATAATTCATTTAATTCTCTTTGATTTGTTTTGCTAACTGAGTTTATCGGATAGTCACATCATTTAAATACGCGATGTTTGAACGAAAAGGGATGTAATTCTATTCAACTTCTGTTGTCTTTATTTCTCGCAAATAAGCGCGGCGTTGTTGTTGGATTCATTACCGGAACGTCTGTTCGTTAATCTAGTAATAAAGGGCGTTTTATCCCGAATTAGATTTCTTAATTAATATATAGCCCTATATCCGCTCGATATCCGAACGAGATGCTGAATTCTCTCCCTGTAGACAACGTTTTCCCACGCTCGACCTGTTTATAATGATGGCGTTAGATTTTGCAGATCACCCAATCTACACTGTACTGTGTGTGTAAATAGAATTTGAATTGAGATATTGCGTTACAAATTTATAGTGATTATGTCTGCTTGCTTGGTAAATGAAGAATGGCCAAGCTGCGGCCCGTGGGGAAATGCGGCCCATTTTGTTTTATAGTTCTTTTACATGCGGCTCATTACGCCCAATATTTTTTTTTAATTTTACATCGCCCATTGCGTTTTATTATCAACTAAATGTAAAAAAGTAAAACTAGAGTACAAAATTTGTGGATCCCAAGTATCAGCCAATAAATGCTCTCAGGTATGGTTTACAATGAAAATTTTTTTTGCAGCTATTCAGCACCCATTCAATACCTTTGACATTCTCGTAACACCCCGGGTCTTGTCTCACCACGCCAAGGATAAATAATATCGCCAACCTACCCATGTTGGAGACGGGTTTACTCAAGAAATCTGGGATAAATGACTTGCTGAGGATCATCGCAGAAAAGTCGACTGTTGGGCGGTTTCGAGCACGCGACCTTTCGGTTACGAGTTCTATGCTCCTACTACTCAACTGCTGACGTTACAATTATTTCTCAGGTACACGGACTACGTTTATCACATTAACATTATAATAGATTATAAATATAGAATAGCCCATATCCCGCCCTAAAATAATCACTGGTTCGAAAAAATTAAACTGGGCGGTTCTTCTCCCTAACTTTTGGAGTTTTGCATCTTTCAATCCCTTTGTTATTTTTATAAAAAATTACAATTTGCGCTTTTTCAAACCTTTTAGTGTCTTTTCCTCGGACTCGGGAGTAAGGCCTGGCCTCATCAAGGGCTATTTATCGTAAATGGTCAGGTTGTTAGACTTGAACTCAGAAAACTCTGGATAGTCACTTTACTACCTTGGCGTTTATCAGGCAAAAAGCGCCTTAGACACTGTCAGACGACCGGTAGCTGTGTAGTCTTGCAGCGTGCTTATGTAAACGTTGTTCCTTCTGATGCGCGTCTGCTACAGATGCACTCTGGATGCTCTTCAAGGGCTTACCTTTCGGCGATTTCATCATCTCGTTATCATCAGCGGTCACCGACCTAGCGCTGTATGTGACTATGTAGGCTGTCTGTAGACTTTTGGAACCAGTGGTGGGAATGGGCGGATATAATCTGTCTGTCCAGATTCAGTGAGTTTTCACTTCAGTGTCTGCTGGTGTTTGTGACCACCGACGTAAATATCTTCCCAAGCAATGCGGGTGTTTCACTACGGTGTCTTCTCACACTCCACATAACTTTGTCTTATTCGTTTGTCGCGTTAACTGCATAGGCTTGCCCTTTAAAGGTCCAAGAAAGGCCAACACAACGATTGCTTGGTGATCACTCTATAAAGTGCGCACGTATGTTGAAGGCATTGTGATGTAGACAACAGTTTTGCGCCATTCGTATGGACTGCGAGCTGGTTGTGATACAGCTGTTCCAGGTTATCTAACGCGAGTGCAAATACAACTACTACCTTCTGATAACGATCGTACTACCTTCAGCTACGTATGGGCTACGAGCTGTCTGTGATACAGCTGTTTCAGGTTATCTAACGCGAGTGCAAATACAAATACTACCTTCTGATAAAGGTCGTACTACCTTCAGCTACGTATGGGCTACGAGCTGTCTGTGTTACAGCTGTTTCAGGTTATCTAACGCGAGTGCAAATACAAATACTACCTTCTGATAACGATCCTACTACCTTCAGCTACGTATGGGCTGCGAGCTGTCCGAGAAACAGCTGATTTAGGTTATCTAACATGATTGCAAGGACGGCTATCCAATTATTAGTGTGGGTGTCTGAATATGCTTCTCATCGTCGTTATTAGAAAAGGTCGGGTAGTTGCGTCTGGGACCGGTGTATCCATTGTGTCACCTAGTATACCCACCTGTAGTGCTACAGCCTGTTATAGGCTTACTCCACAGTGTATCTATATCCTCTTTCGTAATAAAAACTTCAACAAATTTGATCTTAGACAGTGTACTGGGACTAAAGACCAAAGGAAAATTTACATATACTTAGTAATGGCGTTCATGGACAGAACTGGTAACCGTGTCTATTAGTTACCTGTGTGTTAAACCAATCACAATTACTGGATTATGGTGTTTTCATACCTTCGCCATAGTAGTTATGTACAACTGTACTTATATTTTTTTGTCTGCGAATATCTAGTATTTGAATAAAAAGGTGACAAGCAACAAACATAAGCATGTGTGTGCGATTAGTTATAATTTATTCGAATACTTAGTTAAAAAATGATAATCGTTATTAGACCTATTAAAATCGTTGCATTGTGAGTAAAACTTCGTCGCCCGTGGTTACAAATGCCGTAAAAGGTAATAAACGTATTACATTGTTTGATTTATTTGAAAAACTTGGACTAGTAGCAGAGATTCTCAGATAGGCCGTATAGAGTAAGATATCAAATCAAACGTAACAAATTTTACATCGACTTACTAATATTACTGAATATTCATCTTTCTTATTTCCATATATATTAGACTTTATCGAGGAGAAACGTGATGTTTATGCAAAAGTTGACGATCAAAAATTAGTCAAGATAATTATTAAGTGCTTCCTGCGATGGCGTAATTTTACTACGCCTTCGTGCCTGGCGTCTTACGGTTAACAGTCGTAGGCGTAAAACGTACCATCTCTGTTTCGTGACAAAATTTATGTTTTTGTCCTTTGCACCTGGCAATGTACCTTTGTACAGGGAGGCTTGCGTGACTCATCATGTCACTTTTTGTTTTGTACGATATGGCTACCTTGGCGACCGACATCTCTATGCCTTCAATGCGCAGAGATTATTCCAAAAAAATGTGTGAAAGAAACTCCAAAGTCTTTGAAACATATTTAATGCGGAATCGCTGATTTGGCTGTATGAATTGGTTACAGGGCTATAACAATGTGACTAATAAAATAGGAGTATAAAATATACTTCGCTAAGAAAGCCAAGAATGACTTACAATACACCTCATTTGATTTAATGTATGGGCTGGACATTTGCACCTGATGAAGTATACTTGATATACGAAAGCTTGTCTTAATCCTTATATAGTTAGTCAACAAGGAGTTACCTTTGTATTTTCGTATTTACGACATGGCTAACACGGCAACCCACACCTCTATGTTTCATGTATGGAGACATTTGGAACGTAATCTTCTGAAAAATTATCGAGATCAAGCGAATAGTAAAAGGTGTTTCACAAACAATACATTATTATAACTGCTGACCAAATAATACGGTCATATTGCAGCGGCAAAAAGTTGGCTCTGCGAATTCAGATTTAACCACTCGAGCAGATATGGCGTCTCCGCCTCTCGCACTACCCGTCGCCCATCTCTATCTGCCCGCCTACTTAACTCGCCCCGTTCACCCACGTTCAAGCGCCACTTCGTTATAGCTCCTTATACCGCGTTTAATTCGCCGTTTATGACTAAATTTGATCTTTCCGCAGAAATTACGTTTAATAGTGCCGCTCAAGCGACATTGAGTGGCAAGCACTTAGCGAACGCCGAGATTCTCGTGAAAAGAACGCCGTCATCTTCTCGCTCGCCGACACGCAGGGGTACCGCCGAGGGAGGGTCGGCGAAAACGCAACGCACTTTCGATCAATCGCTTATCCTTCGGTTCAACGCGCCCATGGTGACCATTGGGAAATTATTAGCGACAAATAGTATTTCACGAATTGAGAATTTTCAAAAGAATTTCATTTTTGTAACTCAGAACAGATTTTTTATCCATTTTCGAGAATGTCTCTACCGATTTATAGTGCAACGAATATAATTATTCATAAGTCGATCATGATTTAGCAATACATTTATATGGAAAAACCTAACATTATTTAAAGAAGAAAAAATGACATTTTAACTTGTGTAATACGAAAGTGGAGGTAACACCACCTTATTGACTAACTAAGATTATGATTAGCGCAAGCTTTCTTATACAAGTATACTTCATCAGGTGCAATAAGTAGGGATTGTGCCACACACGGAATATACAATATTTAACTCCTGTTGTAGCTATTGTAAACTCATTTTTTGAGCTAATGCACCTGACGAATTATACTTGATATTTCGTATCGTTCTTATTTTGTTACTGATTTATAAATCCTGTGTTTCCTGTAAACAAAATTCGTGTTAATATTAATTTCAGATAGCCGAAAAAAGTGTCGACTATATTTTGTATGTTCCTCATTCCTTTGATGGCATTAAAAATTTAGTATCCGGTGGAGATAGGTTATAAGAGAAAAACGTTCTCTGCGGCAGCAAAAGTCATTATAGATCGGACTCCGTGAGCCATTGTGATGTCACGAAGAACGGTATAAATTGATCATGCCGTATGCTATTACGCGTTGAAACCTTCCATGATGGCGGAGGACGACTTAATTCAAGGGACGTAATTACTCGACATTTTCTCCATTGTCTCCTCATAGCGCGACGAAAGAGCGCGTCTAATGACGTATATTAACGAAGATCGCGAACACCTTTGCTTCGTGTAATTACATTGGAGTATACAAAGACAGCGCACGCGAATATTGGTCGTAATTGGACAGGATTTATAGAAGTAAGTCGCGACAATTACAAGTTAAACAGTCATAATATAACCTTTCTATAATTCCCGGCTCGCGCGGGGTGACGGTTCCGAGGGAGGAAACGGGGCGACGTGCAGTTCGTTATGTTCTCAAACGAAGGAAGACCTAACATAACGACATTACCACGCCGAAACTCGACGTGCTTCCTCGCGGAAAACGGCCACAGGTATGGGCGAAAGACAGAATCGAGTCCGAATTTTGTGCTCGAGAATCGAACAATTTAACCTGTTAATCGCATGCGATTAACAGGTCCGCTATGCAAGGTCATTTATTATGTTGGCAGATTTCAGTCTTAGACTTGATCGCTGGTTTTGCCAGAAACAAAAGTCGATGGCATCCTGTGATCATCGTGGATAAAAGGGTACTGGGAATCCTCGCTACGGAACAATTGGGGAAGAATGGGGACGGGACAGATCGGTTCGTAATATACGGACCAAGTAGTGGAGGCTCGGAATCACGGGAGATGCAAGATGTATTATGTGTTGTATTTATGGGCGAGGTCCTTTATTCCTATTTGTACTGGTCGACCAAGCCGTAAGTTCACACTTCTGGCACCTCCTTTCAACACATTTTCTAGCTAGATTTTTTCTAAAGAAAGCAATCAGTTATTTTACTGTATATATTTTAGTGTGTGAAACTTGATTTCAATTGCTGTACTACTTCTAGTTCTAGTGTGCCTATACTGTATTGTGCCTATACTATACTGTGTTGAATGAATGAATAAATAAATAAATAAATAAAGTAACTGCAAGTGAAATGTATTTGTGGTCGCGCTTATTGGTGTGCACATAAGGGGGATTTGCGAGTGTCTTGCCTGTGCTTATTATAGAGCTGCCTTTCGCAATGGTATGTCGTAAACCGTCATTCGAGAATCCGCGGAAGCGGTTTTAAAGTGCAGTATATAAATATCAGACATTACTTTATGATAGATAGTTGGCTACAGGTATATTCAAACCAGATTCTGTTTCAATTTTGATTGATAAGCATCGATGAGAAGAATAGGAACAAGACAAGTAACAACGGCGATAGCAACATTAATAGTAACTATTATAGCAACTGCGAAAAAGACTGGCGAAACTAAAAGTCTGCAATAAACGATCTGCAAGAAACGAGAGTATGAAAAGAAGCAGAGTTAACGCAAAAAGAATCGAAGGCAGAAATTCTCCCAGCACTAATAACACCGACAACACAGGCGGCCTTCATAGGCAAGCTTGCCATCAGGCTGAAATTCGCCTTGTATCCATGTATCGATGCGGACACAATGTTGAAACGAAAGTCCTGAAAACGCTAATTAAAGCCTCTGTTATGTGCGTGTATTCTACCATAAGAGTCGTTTTCTCTAACAATGTACGTTTACTAATCTTTAATTTTCTTGATAGGCATATTTATTTCGATATTACCGTGTTCTTCCGTTAATCAGAGGTTGTAATACACAAACTATGCTTAGGGAGGGGAGATAATCCGGAGGGCATTGACTAGAAGATGTAGGGATTGTCGTCGGTTTTGTCTCGATTATTTCAAGCCAAGTAATTGTGCTCGGGCATGGCATTAAAGGTTAATTATATCCTTATTAAACGAGGTGAAACGCTGTCGCAATTAATATCGCGGCGTTTTCGCGAGGGATGAATTGTCGCAGAGAGAGTGGGCGTGGAAAGATGTGCTTTCGGGCAACGGGCGTCGTCGAATGGCTCATAAAGCACGCGACAAGGCGTTGTGAACTCCGCTTGCTGTTTGCTCTGTCCGTTAATGCGCTTTCCTTCAGGCTCTAACGATTGAGTTTACGGCATTTGCCAGGTATCATCATACGATAAGTAATAGTAACGCCTTTCGACCATAGACTAACATAAGTATCACAGTTAATCCATAAGTTGGAGAGAAATTCCAAGAAAAAACCTTTGCTTATATGGGCATTTCTCTCCAGCTACTACATAACCACATTGGCCACCCCCATTAACATCAGTCCATAAGTTGTTATATTTACTTTCCGTATCATAGGATACCAAGCCATAAGTAACTACAAGTTTAATTTATTTGTAGTAGCACTTATGAATGTAAACCAGAGGGGGGGGGGGTTGCGATGGCCTTGCTAGCGCCTATAATGGGGTTAACGCGGCAACACGTACAAAGCATAAATTAAATCGGTTTCAGCAACCTGAAAAGGAGAATCTTATAACGAATTATCTCAGAAGCGACAACAAGTTCGATGCTCCAACAGACGAAGAAACCTGGTGTCCATTCCATGCGAAAGCTTGTGATCAATAACACTAATTGGTTTAAGTTGTTGCCATTAATCTTTCATTTTGGTATTTAATAGACTGACACGGTTACCCACCCTTGTATTTAAAAAGTTAACGGGGATTATTTTTATGGCAACGGATTGCATTGGAGACGAAGTGTCGAGATATTATAGAAATAGATGATATTGAAGACGATAAAGTTGAGATATTATGGCCACAAATAACAGTGAAGATAAAAATGGGGAAAAAATCGAGATGTTATTGCAACAAATGACGTTGAATACAATAAACGAGTTACGCAAGAATCAAGGGCATGTAATTTTATTGTTATTAATATTAATTAATCATTCTTTTATATTCATATATAATAATAAAAAATAATAATAATACATTTGTTTGGGAGGCGCCCTAATAACTAGTATGTCTCTAAGGCGCCTATATACATTTCGTG
>WURV02226746.1:0-10166 GCA_011762755.2 Epimenia babai | reverse complement strand
CATGAGTAAATGACACCGGTCAATGGCATGAGTAAATGACACCGGTCAATGGCATGAGTAAATGACACCGGTCAATGACATAAGTGAATGAGTAAACTCTATGACCTGATACCATGATGCAAATATATTATATTAGTCACAGTATGCCATGTCTAAACTAAATTATACTAAGAACTATGGCTGACTGATCTGATGATTACTGGAGACATAACAAAAAACAACTGCTGTTTATGAGTAGATTTTATTCAGTAAAAGTGTACATCCGGTATTAGCTGGTATTTGTACGTATTGATACACCCAACACTAATAGCACTGCAACAATGGACGTTGCTCTGTCCCGATATCTTATGTATTCACTTTCATGGAACCTTATATAATTTAAGGTCAAGAACATATTTTTAGTGAGTGAAAGCAGTATTAGATAAAAAAATATGGTACATCCACTATGATTAAGAGATATCGTTCTTTTCTGCTTAAATCTACGCTTGCTGTACCATCAGTCCAGTGCACATGCCTGACTTGAAAAAAGAGCGTGAATTCAGTTAATACGGCTACATTTTGCACTAAAATTTTTGTCTTAGTTTTCAAAAATATATTAGCTCATACAGTCATTCTTACTGGAATTTATGTTGTTAATACCTGCAATTTTTGAGTATCTCCTAAAGGACTTGAAATTTGAAAACCAAGCTATTGAATTTTATCGATAAGAATATTTTTCAGTGATATAACTAACAATAAATAGCAGGATACTAGTTGTAGCAATGTACACGCATGAATGGAGCGAACTAAACACATAAAACCAGGTACATGAACTACAGTGACAATACAAGGTAATACTTAAGTGTCACGCAAATGTTGTATGTATCCAGCCAGTTGTATGTATCAACGCCAAAATCAGACAAGTCTGTTTAGATTGATTCAACACAGTAATTAGTTAAGAGAGATAACCGATGCCACGAAATGTGAAGTGTCTGCTCTATTTCATCATGCGTCAGTGTGTCATATAGTTGTGTTATTACAGGAATTGTGTTTTGTGATACGATTAATAAACTATTGTGTGACGAGTGTAACTTGTATGCAATGAAAGAGAAGAGCAATAGATACAGTTTGGACATTTAAAGACTGCTTCTACTAAGGGAGAAACATGAAATGATGAGGTATATAACAAGTAATAGGCAGCATCTAGACTCTAGAGTAAATGATTATTGTAATATCACTATACACATTTTTTCTAGATTGTTAAATCCATATTCCGGAATCAGCTTTCAACCATGGCTGTTCGTCATTTTTTAAATAAATATAAACTAAATGAACTCTGTCAGCTATTTGATGAGTCTAATGACGAGTTATAGCAGGCCTAGCTTATAACCGGTGGTAGATGCACAAGGAAGCGATCGACATTTGGAGTGATACGATTAGATGGGGTAAATGACATTGGGAAAATGACATTAATGATATGATGACATTGCTAAAACTCTGACATTGATGACAAAACAATCACACCAGACCAACAATGATGCGATGACGTCTGAAACAATGACAACGATTACACAATGACCAATAAAATGATAAAATTGGTGAACTGACGCGCGTTAAAGCAAGACATCGAAGAAACAATGACATCAGTGAAGCAGTGACAGCTATTGGAGAGTGACACGAGTTAGATGACGACATCGACATCAGTGAAGGGAACATCAGCCATGACGATAGTGACTCCTATAACATGTAATCCAGTTCGTATCTCAAGTACTGGTTTTTGTCGTCGTTAGGGATTCTTGGATATGATGCGACCATTCCATCTTGTGCCCCGATGTATATCGTGTTGTACACTTTCCAGTAGACATCGCGTACCTTCCTAGCTGGATGAAAGAGACCCTGGAAATACAATACACTTTAAGATTTATAGTGTGTACTGTACCAACCTATGGCGTGTACTGTACCAACCTATAGTGTGTAGTGTACTAACCTTCAGTGTATGCACTGTACCAACCTGTAGTGTGTAATGTCCCATAGTGTGTACTTATGTATAGCATCCACAGTAATAACCCGTAGTACCGCACTGTACTAAATCGTAATACATAAAGGTGAAAAAGTTAAGACTACCCATTTTACTTACACAATCAAGCAGAAATAAATTGTTGAGGATCATCATAGAAAAGCTGACCATTGGGCAGTTTTAAACCTTCAACCCTTCGGTTATGAGTCCAGTGCTTCTACCAAACGACTGTTTCCCAACAGTTGGTGTACTGTACGAACCGGTTGTGTGTAGTGTACTGATTGATAGTGTGCAGTATATTAACTGAGTGTGTGTAGTGTAGATTATTGACCCGCGGTGTGTACTGTAGCAACCTGTAGTGTGTACTGTAGTATTTTAACTATATTAACTTATTGTGTGTAGTGTAGAGTATTGAGCCACGGTGTGTACTGTACCAACCTGTAGTGTGTACTGCAGTATTTTTGACGGCCCCAGTGAGATGCGCATGCCCTCGATGGCACCCATAAACGCTTGCACGACGTGGGGCGATGTTTCGAACACATTGGGCCAGATGTAGTTCATGAGGTGGGTGAGGGAATCCTCGCAGTCAAAGCCATAAACACCGAGTGCCATGTGTTGGATAGCTGACATTGATGTCTGTCGGTGAACCAGGTCTCTGCCGGGAACAGAAACAGGAAGGTAGAGTGATTTGCTGAGAGAGATGCTAGGAATGGTTGAGTTATTCAATGACGCACTTGGTATCATATGTCAGATGCACTACATTCTAACAGAATGTTGAAAATAGTTGAAAAAACGGGCGATTCTATGACACATGACCATATTCTATGACATGAATATGGTATATATATATATATATTGCCATACTATATGATTGTCTTCACAGGGCTTCATTGAGATTGGAGATGGCGATGTGGTTAAACACAATGAAGGAGACTTGTCAGAAATGTAATAACAGCAGGTAGCTCTAATACCTGTCCATGAGGGCATCTTCAAATAATGTAGTCACAGCGTAGATGTAGTCTTTGCCCATCTCACCAATGTACTCGAACATGAATGAGAGTGACTTGAGAACACCGTTTTGCACATTCAGTTCCGGCACGCGGTACTCGTTCATGAGTCCAGGGAGAACGGTGAATGGCGAGCATGTCTCGGCAACTATCGCTATGGCGACTGTAGTACAAACACGATTCTGTCGCTCTTGTACTTTGAGGTTGTTCAGCAAGGTCGCTAGCACATCGTGTGGCCTGTTACCACGTCACACATAGCGGTATTATGTAATAGAAACAAAATAATAAATAGCAAGTATCTGTTTAACTTATAGTGTCAGTTGCAGATATAACAATTTATTACATATTATACACTAATGACATATTATAACAAGACGCCTCAAGATGCTCACCTGAAAAAACAAAAAGAAAAACAAAGAATAAATAAGAAATGTTGAATAAAGGAAGCACTTGAGATGCTTGAATGTAAGTGATGGATTAAAAGACTAATATAAAAGAAACAAAAACAAAAAAGGAAAAGAAAACAAAAGGTCAAACAGTTGTTCTGTAATCCAATTCAGTGATAAACGCAGAATATGTCTGCCTTATGTATGTCTTCTGTAATATACGATGGTAGTAAGTAAACACCAGAATCACTGCATCACACACATCATTATTCAGCCGACTAAGAATGTTTTTACATTTGACAGCCTGCGATATACATTTTTGCAGTGAATCAAAACGGCATCAACACTTCTGTGTCTGTACACGCTTATCATCTCATTAACATTCCGATCCTTTCTTCAGCCATTTTTCTGTCAAATGTCACGAAACTGGGTTTGTTTAGGCCGTGTTTCTGCAAGTTCAATAGATGGGACAATTCACAGGGACTTTCTGCAAGTTCAATAGATGGGACAATTCACAGGGACTTTCTGCAAGTTCAATAGATGGAACAATTCACAGGGACTATCTGCCGCGCATAGGAGCTGTTGTAGCCCCCATAAAAGTTTGTACCGAGACACTACTACTATATTACTGTATATACACTAACCCGATCGCCTTGGCGATGTAACCGAATGTGTTGACCGTCGCTCGACGGATCGCCTTCTTGTGAGCCTTGAGCAGCTCCAGTAACTCGAAACATATGCGCATCCATTCACGCGCCGACACAAACTCGGCCCCACGGTCAGCGATCCGGCCAACGAGGTCGATGCAGTTTTCTTGCACCTTCTCGTGTCTGCAAATAGCATACAGGACTACATGTCATCAGCTAATTTACCTAATTACCATTCAAAAGACAAGTAACACGTCAAACCTCAAGTAACTTGTGTAAAAATGTAAATATTCAGAGATTTATAACGATTATATGAACTGACAATGCTGTACACTCTTCCTTAAACACTCCTGACACTAATGCACTGACAATATTTATAGACATATTGTTTATATGTATTGTACGTTTCATATTACTAGAAAAATCTTGATAATTTCTAATAATGTCTAAATAATGCAGTTATAACTGGCTATGTCATCTTTTCAATGCTCTTCCAGTAAAGATCTTATGATGCAACAGTATAACTCAAATTAAAAGTCAACTAAAAACATACTTGTCTACCTTGTCTACAAAAAAAAATATAATTAACAAGAGTTGTCATCATCGCCTTTTTACAGGTATTTTTACGAGGCAACCGTAATTAGAGTTGTGTGTTCTGGAGCTACATAATCTGTTTCTGATGCATACAATAACATTCAAGATATAACATACATTAGAACTTGCTGAAATATCGCTGAAATGTGTTTGACCGGGTTATGGCTGCAGTCTTCATAGTTATTAGTTATCAGTGTAGGAAGCTCATTACTGTTTTAGTGCTAATCTATGTGTTTCCGTGTTATTTGCTATCTGACAATGCTTAGGCCATATCAATGTTTTCAAATAGTGTATTTATTGATGTAAAGTGTGTTAGACAGCAATGCTACTAGTGCACTTTAAATCAAATATATTTCATTTTAATATATATTTCCTATCATTTCGGTCAAACCTGTTTTTGAGGATGGGTGTGAGACGTGGCAGTAAATCTTTGATTGGAGGAGTCATCTTTGTCATGCCGATGACGTTCACAATTCCCTTTAGGGCACCGAGGATGCTGCCGAGCACTTCTGGGTACTCCTCACCCAGGTACTCGTACAGGACCACTCCCAGATGACCCATGAGTTTCTCCTGCAGTCACCAGGCACAATTGTTATATTGTAGTCCACAGATTACAGCCTACATACAGCTTGATGATACTGTCACATTAATATACTTAATACACCAATAACACAATGTAAAGATAACAACAAAGGCTGGATAAATTCCCCTTATTTACTGGTAAGTCTTGGTTTTTATGTTGCAATAAGATACAACAATTTCTCCATGTCTCCACAGCTAACTTTCTTTTGCGGCCACCCAATTATTTCACGCTGGCTAATTAGATTGTGTCATTTCTTAGTTCTATCATAGGTATCAGCATCATTTTATGATAACTCTCGACTAAACAACATGGTAATATAAAATAGTGGACACAATTATCAACACAAATGAAACTAGAAAGTCAAACGTCACGAATATTTTGAGCATGTCTACGTTGGTTTCTAAGTCACTGGTAAGGGCAGCTCTGTAACAAAGCCTGGTGTATCTACCTGTACTGGTCTTCCTGCATGTGCTTCAACAAGTACATTTTTCTTGTACTTATTATTAGCTAAGTAAACTAATAAAATCGACAAAGTACCTTGCCCTGCGATACCGAGACAGAACACATTTGGTACTGTTCAGAATTCTAACTTCCACCTGAAGGTTCATTAGCCAATGCGCTATCAGTAGCCAACCATGCAGTGTTGGCCCCTTCGAGATTCACACTCATGACCCCTACATCAACCTATGATCCAGTAATTTACCATCCTGAACACCTACAGTACTTGGTCTTACCTCCTGGCAGGTTTTCATGACAATCGCAATCTTGCTGATAAGGTCAGCCGCTTGCTGCCGCACTTTTGCCGACTTGTTGTTTAGTCGCCACAGAATGGTACCACAGATCTGGGGCAGATACGCCTTGACTCGCTTGTTCAGAGCATTTACGACCGTACCAAAACCATTCAACATCACGACGTCCTGAGATGCAATCGCACAACAGATAAATATCAATGTCTTTTAGGAAAAACCAAACCACGAGATGCTTAGTTTGGTGAACTATGTAACATGTCGAGCATTAGTTTGGTGAACTATGTAACATGTCGAGCATTAGTTTGGTGAACTATGTAACATGTCGAGCATTAGTTTGGTTAACTATGTAACATGTTGAGCATTAGTTTGGTGAACTATGTAACATGTCGAGCATTAGTTTGGTGAACTATGTAACATGTCGAGCATTAGTTTTGGGAACTATGTAACATGTCGAGCATTAGTTTGGTTAACTATGTAACATGTCGAGCACTAGTTTGGTGAACAATGTAACATGTCGAGCATTAGTTTGGTGAACTATGTAACATGTCGAGCATTAGTTTGGTAAACTATTTAACATGTTAAGCATTAGTTTGGTAAACTATGTAACATGTCGAACATTAGTTTGGTGAACTATGTAACATGTCGAGCATAAGTGAGAACATATACTCTGAGATATTTAGAATGAATATTCTAAAAGTTGTATTTTTATCATGTTATGTTCACAAACCACTGACCAATCGTTGCAATAGTCTTATATTAGATATTGGTATCTTTCCTTATATGTTAGTAGAGTGACGAGAGATCCTTGGTAAATTAGCCATCATCCTTTAGAGACAAAGTCGATGTCAATAACAGCTGATGTTAATTACTATCCCTGTTACCGTGACTATCACATTTTTAATAATGCCACAAATTCTGTGGTAACCTGTAAAGGTTACTATTATCTTGATGTATTGTAGCCATACTACCCGAAACACCTATGTATAGAGCAGTTATTGGTATAAAGCAATTATTTATGTCAAGTGTAATAAAACATAATAGAGACATTTTATTATATATAATATCTCTCTTAGAAGACTTTGTCCTAGAGGGGGGGTGTGGGTGTTCTTGGGAGATACTTTCTTGCATGTGAAATATTACGCTATGATTAGGACACCGCAAACACTTACACCTGAAACCTATTAATTTGTCATTAGTGAGCACCTCACCTCAGTTGTCTGCTCCTGGAATGCGTAGAGAATTCCATCGATGAGCTGCTCCTCGAGACGGGAGTCAATGTCGGCTGCACCCAGATTTGCCATGATTCGATCTATCGTCTCCATCACCATCTTGCGGTACTGCTCGGCCTCGTCCTTTAAATCATCCACGACCCGACCAACGATCTCTGCAGTGCCGACCTTGTTGGCTATCTCAACTGTTGTGTCCACCAACTGTCGGGTATACCAGGTATATTGTCAATGTATATTCTATGCCTAATTGTTGGCTATCTCAACTGTTGTGCCCACCAACTGTCGGGTATACCTGTTATATTGTCAATGTATATTCTATGCATAAACGGTTTATGGGTGAGGAGCTATGTTAGACTAGCAAGTTATAAAATGAGATATAAATAACAAGATCTGTGATCAAATTGAAAAGCACTCATTATTCTAATACAAACAAAAACATAACACCACACGAACCTGGACAATAATTCAGACAGACTTTCATTATGCACGGTTTATTCGAATATTTAGGTTGTGAATATTTTTGTTGTTTTACAATCTCTCATCATTTACCATGTAAACAGCATTACATATTGATCTACCAGCAACATCACCAAATGAAGCCAAGAGAAACGTAGAAACAAAGCTAAGCTATTCTGGGTAGTTTTAATAAATGATTGCTCATACAACTTAGATTTAATTCGAGATGATGAGGGACAATGATCGAGTCTGTACGGTGTTCATGATGACCCGAGTACCTGTCTGTAATTTCGACGATCCACGGCCATTCGCTGGTTCCAGAAGTGCTTGAAGAATGCAGGTAAGATCTCGTCTTTGATATACTGAGGCTCAACACCGTCGGTCGCGCAACACTGCTTCACAACCTACATGACACGATGGATGAGTGTAAGTAAAAGTGGTCTCTATAACATTAAAATCATGAAAAACTGGTGCACACCAAAGTACAACATGCTCTTTATATCGTATTAGTAGTGCATTTAGTAGTACCTTAATGGTTTACCCAAATATCTAGTAACAATGAAAAATTGGTGTGCTATAAGGCTAGTGTGCTAATCCCCAGTAATATAGTCCTCAGCCAGACCCTGCATCACTGCAGATATGATGCGAGCACAGTGTGAGTGTTAGGTCGTGGCGTAAATATCAAAATCAACCGACATACCTTGAGTACGATCTTTTTCATCTCTTCGTCTGGGGATTGGAACTCTCGGATCAGAATGAGCATGACCTCACGTGTGTAGTAGTTGGCATACTCGGCGTCCATCAATGGGATGAGGTAACCAATCGCCTTGAGGAAGGCAGCCAGACCCTGAATCGCACATAATCACAGCTCATACATCTCACACACTAAATTATATTAATATTCACAATACATGACAAGAGGCCAAAGAGACCCCAAGATGCTCAGCTGAAAAAAAAGATAAAAAGACAGAAAAAGAGGCCAAGAAGGCTATCTTAATATTAGAACGAGAAGACAACATGGAGACTGCCTGACATCAAAAACAAGAGGCCAAAGAGACCTGACAATACCCATTATGATACTGAAACAAGACAAGAGGCTAAGGGCGCCATCTTGATATTATCATGGGAAGACAACAAGGAGACTGCTTGACATCAAAAACAAGAGGCCGAAGAGACCTGACAATACCCATTACGACACTGAAACAAGACAAGAGGCAAGAGACACGACCGTACACATTACGTTAATGAAACAAGACAAGAGAGGCCAAAGAGACCCTATAGTACACATTAGGATAATGAAACGAGACAAGAGGCCAAAGAGACCCGACAATACCCATAACGACACTGAAACAAGAAAATACAGATTTGTGGGAAAAACCATGACTGAAATCACATCTAATTGCCAAAATAGAGCAATATAAATCATAAATCTGAATGAGACCTACACAGACAATATCTGTAAAATGGCAGGACCCTGCGCAAGGCGGCTCTTAAGGAAAAATTACAAACATCAGCATAAGTTACTTCCCCAAGGTGCAATGACGATACCATGAACAAATCTAGAAGAGACTAACCCAAGGACAATATATGCCAAACAGCAGAACTCTGCGATGAGCGGTTCTTGAGATTTTTTTAAGAAAATGTTAACATCGGATGGACAGACGATGGACGAACTGAGATCAGAAAAGCTCACTCAGCATAAGCTCAAGTAAGCTAAAAATATAAATATAACATTACATTTCACATGTTCAGTGTTCACATTTATTTTGATTATCATCAATAAAAATATACAGCATTCATGTTTTATCATATTTTGAATTTTTCTAGTAAATTGTCGTTGAGACGCTACGCCATTTTAACCTGTTCAGATATCACATTTGTCACGCGACAATCTAGTAACACTAGTTTATAGGGATGAAAAATTTTTACGTTCGGCAGTAATGATTGGCGATCAATCACAGTTGATTAATTAGACTACAACACAATAACGTAATGCCCTCACTACGAACCCTCGCGAAGATTTAATAAGCGTAGTTTGGATGTAGGAACAACGCCATCCTGTGTTCATTGTTAAACCGCGACACAACGCATGTGGCATCAATTAACAAGTGGGTTTAACGGTACCTTTGTAGACAATTAATGCCTAGCATGCCACGTCACGTGACATTTGTTCTACAAAATCTGTGGATAGAAACTTACCCGTCATCACTCAGGCAGCTTTCATGTCACCGATTATAATTCATATCACTAGTATGCATTAAAATCTGCTTTGTGTATTATAGCACAGGGTGTGAAATTTGTAAGTAGGGCTAACCGGCATACTTGCCTTTTACTTTTTCCCAAATTAAAGGGCATGGTGGCAAGTCACCAGGGCACAGAGGCAAGTATGATTTTTATGTAAAAAAACATGTTTTTTGCTTATTTTGGATTATTCAATGGTACTGCACGTACTGTTTTGTTCTAATAAACATATAATACAAAACCTGTGTTACTGTCTTACTTTTTCATGAAAATTTATT
>WURV02226735.1:0-10166 GCA_011762755.2 Epimenia babai | reverse complement strand
ATGTAAAGTGCGTCTGTTAATATACTACCACTATATTTAAGAAGCACTCTAATAACCCCTATTATTATTATTATTATATGTCCATAATGTAAAATAAATGTAATGGTGAGGTCCTAGATTTACTAAGAAAATGTTAAGACACGTTTTTTCTACAGGTATTTATCATCATTGAGACAGTTATCAAATTAGAGTGTTTATGTATAAGTGATGAATGCGAGACATCGGATGTACTGTATTGTTTTTATGCAATAAGAACAGCTTTGATGCGAAATAAAATAATATATCATTGTGTACTGTTCTAATAACTGTATACGTATACTACTTTTGATCCATTGTTTATTTTTCATTTATCTTTGATTAGTTCATTTCTTGAGAATATTTAGAGACAGTATAAAATACTGAAAATACTAGTGTAGTGTATACATTATATAATAATGTACATTATATAACTAAATATAATATTGTTGACAGAGTTTGTCCTGGTTATTTTGATCAGTTATATGTAAGCTGGCAGCACAATGCTATTTTCGCACCTGATCATTGTACTGTCAACACGTATTGTCATATTGTCATATACGTCTGTGTAACCATGATAGAGGGAGAGCAATTGGCACGCGCAAAGCAGTAATGACATCAAGTCAAAAAGCAGCTGAGGTGAATGGTAATGAAGGAATCACAAGACAACTGCAGCAGCTGTATAAAAACACTGTGTATACCATGGATCAAGCACGAAGCGGAAGGCCTTGTGTAATGATCGATGAACAACACCGCTGTATGGTTGTCCAGTGTCTGCGACATCGGACAAGAACTACCACTCGCACGAGAAGCACCTGGTCGGCATCAAGCTAAATAAGTAATCAGACAGTGCGGAACCATTAGCAGGCAGGAGACCCTTTGCTGGGCCTACTCTTTCAGCAGACAATGAATACGCACATGGGCAAAGCAATATGGCTAACGGACCGTCACAAACCTGAAGAAGCTTATTTGACATATGCAAAAGCTTGTTTTTTAATACACTATAATTAGTCTCAAAGTCCCCCAACCGTAACTATTTTTTCCCACTTAAAAAGTGGCTGCACCTTTGTGGCTCACTACTAAGTGTATATCACAAGTTAGAAAATAAAAAATTCTGTCTAAGTGAATAATAAATAAATAAATCAAATAAATAGTTATAAATTACCATTTTAACAATAACATAATATTTAGGCCGAACGTTTCTTCTTTAATACTAATAGGCATACTGACCACGTGCAGTGACCGGTGACATGGACGTATCGTGAGGCACAGATGGGAGAAATGATGGTATTTTAAACGTTTGCACGACTTCGTTCCAGAATATATCAGCATCCTCGTTCAGACGACTTTTGACGTTTCCGGGCCCGAGCGGCATGCGCAGGTCGACGTATGATTGGTTCGACAATGTATAGGGATTCCACTCGACACTGTACTTGTTTTGAAACATCGGAGTACTGAGAAAAATAGTGTTGAAAACATGTTTAAAACATTCCCAATCGATCTATAGTGCAATTTATCTATTGAGTTAACACGGATTTTGAGAATTGCTTCCCACATCGATGACTAGAACTACTGAGCCTCCGATATATGACTGCTTTACAAAAATCTTGACATAGCAGTTGGGTGTATCATACATATACCTCACATAATGGCGTTTAAACGTTATGGTTAGCGTATACCTAGAAATTTGTGTCCTATTTTACAAAGTCAACAGTATACTGGATTTCGTCGACGACTGACGATTTGAAGTGAACCATAATGTAGACATGACTATATTATACCTTCTAGATACAGAAAACAACATTTCTGGCCACGTAGGACGTGCATGTATGGTTATTGAATTAACTCCTGTCGTAATAAGCACCGATGTGGCCTCCCTCGACCAAAGTCTACCTGAGCCGAATAAGATTTTATAGTAGATTAATCTAATCAATAAATCACTCTCAAAAGTTTGTACTCACCCCGTTTTAGCGAAAAACGACCACGCGTTCATTATTTGCATCGAAAGGGCAGTCTCGTCCGTGGTCATCTTCGCAAACTGCCCCATAACGAAAAAGTTGAAACCGTCGTGTTCCCGCGCCAGGTAGGACGGCTTAACGGCGAAAGAAGGTGTGTGAGAGAAACGATAACTGAATACTTTTGTACCATGCATCGACAGTAGTCGGACTTGATCTTGTGTCCAGGCCGTGATAATATCGTTCGTGACGGCCGCGATGGCCGGTCTGTAGTCGCCGTTTGATTGATCGCGCATGTAACGTGAAAATATCATTCGGGATACTTTTTGGTGATCGGATACACGTAGACTTTTTGCAATTACATCCATATTCAATTCGAATTTACGCCTACTCATAGGTGAGTATAATTCAGTAATACCCTCGTTGGCGCTGGTACCCAACAGTATTTGGATGTATTTGCTGTATATACCGTTAGTAAAATTGTAGTTCGGGTCCACCGGCATCCAGTTATCTCCTTCGCTCGGACCAAATAAGTCTGTATTTTTTGTTGATAACTGCTTGTTTATCTTTTTTATTGTACTTTTTATTTCGATGATCGTCCTCTGGCGCAGACAGGTTATTGAGTCGTCAATATTTGGCGTGGCACAACGTACGTAGCTCGCTAGCAAGCTCGTGGTATTTTTTGGTGGATACTGGAGTGTTGTGGGCATCGTACTCTGACATATTGCTCTATGGAACAAACCTTGACTCTTGCGACTCGCTACATGTCTCATAATCGCCGCAGCCCCCGCCTCGTGACCGAAAAGTGTCACGAGGTTCTTATTGCCACCAAACGCTGCAATATTCCGGCGAACCCACGTCAGCGCCATTGTCTGATCTCGCAAACCAAAGTTACCGAAGTTGCCTTTTTGGATCGAGAGGAATCCCAATACACCGAGTCTATAATTTATAGTTACGACAATAACGTTGTTAGCAGCCACGAGGCGAGACGGATCATACAGACTGGCCGTACCTCGTTGAAACTCCCCGCCGTGTATCCACACCATGACCGCGAGATCTGCCGGACTACTGCTATCGGAAAAGTTCCTCGATCCCGGCACGTATACGTTCAGATACAGACAGTCTTCACTCGGAAAATAATTGTCATCTCGAAATTTGCCCTGTAACCAATCTTCGTCTTGAATGCACGCCTGAGCGAATCGAGAAACAGTTCGAATCCCCGTCCATTTCAGAGGGAATCGCGGTGGTTGGAATCGTAGAGGTCCAACGGGTGGCTCGGCGTAAGATATTCCTAGAAATTTGGCGACATTTGCTGGCTTATTGTCACAAAATCCTTTGATAGTACCTCCGGTTAATTTTACAATAGGTTC
This sequence comes from Epimenia babai, assembly GCA_011762755.2. Lineage (NCBI taxonomy): Eukaryota > Metazoa > Mollusca > Solenogastres > Cavibelonia > Epimeniidae > Epimenia > Epimenia babai. The sequence goes on along the minus strand of WURV02226735.1, from coordinate 6,826 downwards.
TTCATGAATGCAGCCAGCACATATACGACTGGCAATGATCAGAATAAACGACAAAAGAATGAGTAGCTCCATGATGAGATTCGGTGATTGAGTCGGTCATTCACTCACTCGAGGAAACAAATCTGTGAATATTTGAGGATGATGTTTTGTCTGTCACCATTGTCTATCCTGTTGATAAAACCATAGCATTTGACAAACCAAAAATACGATAATTTCACATCAGTTTATGTAAAGGCGAAGGGTGATGTGCGTAAAACTCAAGATTAAGGAAATACTCAATAGACGATAGAAGATTAGACCTTATAGATCATAGATCTAAGTCTATTGTGATGGCTATGTCGGTAATGGCGGTAGGCCTACTTCTGAGACGGTTGACAGTCGCTGCTCCGACATCCGGAATGTTTGTACATTGGAATTGCAACATGACGTTAACATTAAAGCCCTTATTTTTCACGTGTATTACGGTGTTGGTATTTTGGTTTATCTAATACCATAGGACATAAACGTGATATTAATTGGGTAGCCAATGTGGTTCTTTGAACAGCTGGAGAGAAATGCCGGGAGAAAACCTATACCTCTGATGGGACTCGAACCTACGACCTTCAGATAATCTGGCTGGTGCACAGAATCTTGCCCCAATAACTCAGGTGGTAGAGCACCAGACCGGTTATCAGGGCGTCGTGCGTTTGAGTCCCATCAGAGGTATGGGTTTTTTTCTGTGCATTTTTATTGAGAGGTACTCGAAGCACCGACTGAAGAAAAATACTTTAACTATGATTGGGAACGTATATGATGAAGTTTCTCTACTTTAACCGTACCCATCACATGAATGACGATAATCTAAATTACTCATAATATTAAATGATGGACAATGAATATACGCGTGGCTTATTATTATTAGTCATTATCAGAGTGGTCGAAGCATATTATATGTTGTATACTAATGATTTCGACAAAGTAGGCCCGTGTAATGTTGCGCGATATATTTTACATTGCATGTGCAGAAGTCATGACCCACGGTAAGTGACTCGCTATTTCATGTGACCCACGTAGTCTATAATAATACTGAACTGTTTTTAATAATCGATTCCATTCACATGGAACAGAGTCGTGTACTGAATTACGAAAACAGACCAGAGTTAGAGATTAAATTACTTAAACCACATTGAATAGATCCGAACAAAAATCGTAAAATCGAACATTCGAAAAATTCGGTCAAGATTATTCCTATGTAACGTATAGGAGTGTCACTTTGGCCTAACACCTGATACTATGTAACAAATATCGGGATCTCATTCAACATTCAACCGATTTGATAGTATACATACAATATTGAAATGTATTTCAACACTTGATAAAGTGTAACTATGCTGTATTTTAATTTGAAGAGGTGGATTTTGTAAGCTTATTTGTGTTACTTACATGTCTAAGTCTTTATATAAGCCGTCTTCTACCTTAAGAGTCAATTAGATAGTGTCCACAATTTTTGAACGTGAACTCACAAGAAAATAATTATCAAGAAAAACCAGTATGGCGAAATAATCATTTTCAAACAGTAAATACTATTCGAGTTTTTCTTCTACTAAATGCGATTTTGTTATTTTCCTGATACCCCCGATATTCACTGTATAAACTCACCTTGGGACGGCCACGAAATATTTCCCTTCTCGGCGGTGTGACGATTTTAGTCTAATAACTACGATACCCAGGCGAATCGACGCAACATCGAGAGATTCCTTTTTATAATATATTCCTGATAGACATCATCTAAACGGAACCGAAAACGGTGAATGTGCTTTGTCGCTATCAAAAATGGCAATGGATTTCTATTTGCGACGATTGTGTCGACAATAAAACACGTAGATTCTTTACAATTCGAGGGACGATGTTATTGTGAATATACTATACGTTCTATTCTACAGATCTCAATGCGATCATGACGCGCGATAATTACGCCGGTCCGAGGCCATACAAAGCACCCCCCGGCGTAGTTGGATGGGCTACCTATCTATAATAGATTATGGTGAACGCGAAACGCCCCTTCAAAGCAATGTGAACAGGTACAATGTAAAACTCGAAAAACGTACATTCATTTCAGGAATGTTCATATTCCTATATGTTGTTATATTGTGCTATTATTACAATGATCTTATTAACCCCCTCCTCGATCACATGCGGACCACGGTATGTCGTAGTAGTGTCATTGCCATGGCCAAAAAAGTAGTTAGCACAGCGAATAATAAAACTGACATAATGATGGCGGAACGGGGGCGCTGGCACTGCATGCGGAGAGAGTACTGTAATGATTGTCCGAAATCGCAGAGGCGATCACAAGCGCCTCAGCAGGGTCTTTAATTCCTACGACGACGTACAATTTTCGTTGACACCTGATCGCAAAGTAACCTATTAGGTTTGAAAAATGTCAGATTTGTGCCTCGTTCGATTTCCAGCAATGTACGACAAACTGTAATATATTCTAAATCCGCCGATACAATAAGCGACTCGTTTTGCATGATCTTAGTCTCGGGACGTGGATATAGATCCGACGGTCCATAGGTGCATACTTGCATAAATATTCCACCCGATCCATGAGGGTTGATTAAAATTCTAAAATGGTTCATTTATGGCAAATGTAGCATAATAAGGCAGTCGACGGCATTAATGTAAGAAAATATACAATTCACATCCATTGCTAGAGCCATGAGTTGGCTTAAGTTATCGAAGAATACATAAACTTGATAAATTACAATGAAGCCTTGCTAATTCAACTATTTTTCAAAACAATTATTACCGTGAATTATAAAGAACTGCGCGTACGTCGGTATTCAACACCCAATGTCTGCCGCGACAGTTAGATTAGCCTACTGTTTCACATGCTTGATGTAGATTTTACGGGATATACGTTGCTACCCACTTAACATACGGGAAATCATTCCTTCATGGTGACTCTTACAAGCATAATTATGAACCACTCCTATAGCCTTTGGTTGGTCTCTTATGAAAATTCAGATACAACTTCGACAAGTCGTGTAATTACAATATCGTACTGGACGTTTGTCGGAGCCGGTAAGTTTGGTGAAACTAGTTTAGATTTACTCGATTACGAAAAAACCTATTCGTTTGAATCGTTAATGACCCATCTGGATAATATATTAGGTTGAGCACCGGCCTAACAGACGATGGTGCTGTAATCTTGTGAAATAGCCTAACAAATTGTTGTGCTTTACTATTAAGGGTAGTCTTGAGGGTATAGGGTTTTTTTCTGTGCATTTCTTTCCAACTATTTAAAGAACCATATTGGCTACCCCCATTAACATCATATTAAGGGTATGTTATGCCGATTGTGGTGGTTTGCTAAATATCAAAATCAGTACGAGTGAAATCAATTCGTGGAAACTCTAAAAACATTCAAAATATACCTGGAAACTCAATTTCTGGAAACTCTGAAAACAAATCAAAAATTCACATGGAAAAAATAAAATGATGGCGACCCTTGAAAATCGCGTTCCTCCAGCGACTTAATATAACCCGTGAACCGTCGGCCACTATGGCGTGATAGGTAAATGTCACACGTGTATTTATACTATGTCCATACGGTATATAAGATAATCAACGGCTAAGTTCTGGTCACTATACTCTTTGCTAGTGTTCTATAGATTAGAGCACAAATTCTATTTTATATAGAAGGCGGATATAGCAAATAGACTCGTACATGCGCATCCTAACTTACACTTGAATGTATCGCGATTCGCGACGATTTACTTCCGGGTCACTTAATGCACTGTGAACTAACACGCCGTTACCTTTTACTGATTAGGTCTTAAGCCTAATATGTCAATAAACAGCCTTTTCTTTTAATAGTTATTTTTGTCACAGTAAATACAAAATCTGCAGAGCTGATAAAAGCCCCATCGTAATGTCCCACCGGCTTACCCAACGCCCATTCATCGTGTGGCGCGTTGCCAACACTAACGCCAAAACTATGTCAACCAGAGCCAACCTCATACAGTACTTGCCTGAGAATTCAATAGCTATTAGTAATTTTGTACTGCCCGAAATCTAAAAACCTCTAGCTATTGTTTCACGGACCCGTGCCTTACCAACTAACGATATTTTCGTGGTTCGAATCATGGGATGTAATGGTTGGCTTGTAGAGTAACATAGTCAAAGGCAGGGAGATAATTAGATTTGTAATGCATTATAATTCCTTAACAGAATTATATATTGTGTCCCCTTGCATACATAATGCAGTACATTGCGAAGTGTATCTCGCAACTGCTTTTGCCATTATAGAAGGTTGGTGCTTCGTCCCACACACATACTTGGTGTATTATATGTTCATGCATATTCATTAGAATTTCTGAAATAAAAATGAACGACCTAAGGGAAAGAGAGAAAAGAACGTCTTGTTCTTGAACCCGTATATCCGTATATAGGGGGAGTTAGCATCAACCGATACGAAGATCTTAGATAAAATCACTAAAAGTAATTTTACATACTATTAATGTATTAAAAAATTAGTCAGAAATAGGAAATTCATGGTATTAAGTGCAGTTAACATACTTTTTGAAAGACGAAGGATACCGTCTTATGTCGAGAGTATTAATTGTATAGATTTATCACATTTTGTAGGTCGTTTTTGTATTCACAAAATAATGTAGGACATTATGCTTGTAGGACACTCACCTCACAGAAGCTACAACTCCAGAGCAATGTCTAATCGTGACATTACTTTGTAGCTAAGACATTATGCTTTTAGGACACTCACCTCACAGAAGATATAACTCTAGAACTGAAATGATCCCATATGATTTTATGATTTTATGTCTCACCAGTATAATAGTCTCGGAGAAACTCGGAACTTGTAGAGCTTCATCTCACGCTGCTGACTTGATCGCATCTGAAGCCGTCTCAACATTCAACCATTCAACATTCTTCTATCCAATCAACGACTGCCACGTACGCACATCTGAAGTAGAACATGACTGCGCAGCAGCAACAGCTATCATGTAAACGCAACGACTACTACGTATGTAAACATGCCGCGATGTAAACGCGACTGAAATCGCCATCCTGTACACATGGCGCTCGCCATATAAACAAACTCGTTTCGCATGAAGCAATACATGGATGCGAACATTGATGCCTACGGCGCGCGTTGTGGTTGGCGACGGCGTAAACTTAACGGTAAACTCACCTCGCGGATCTACTCACCTAATCTCCGCGCAGCGTTCCATCGATAAACTACGATAACGCCACCCCGCAGAGACTATCGCGTAGTTACCCGGGTCTAAGGCGCCGAATTCGCAGACGAACGGTCGTCTCCACGAACACGGAGAGTCGACCCACTTTCCCGAGCGAGCGTTCATGACGACGCAGTCCGTCCGGGAACGTTGCGGGTGCGGTCTGCCCCTCGCCCAGTTCACGTACAAATCTCTGTTCAGTCGAGAACCGTCACTCCACACGAAGACGCCTGAAGCGCGAAAAAATTAGATGCAGCGAGTAAATTGGTCAAATTTTCGTTAGAACTATATAAGTACGATATATTTTTAAGCAACCAACTGAAAATTCCCACAGGACCCACTAGAGTACCAGATATTAACATTAGACAACTATATATGTGCATTAGACCTACTGCAAGTATCCATTGGATATATCATACTTTTCCATTATACCTATTATTTATCTCCATTATATCTACTGCATATTTCGATTGGGCCTATCGCATACTTTCATTCGGCCTTTCATGTTCTATCATGAGATCTACCACATTTTTTAAGTAAACGTACTGAATATTTTGATAAAAGATAATGTATACAGTGAATTTCCTAATGTAAATTAAGACAAACCTTAATAACTAAATTAAAACAAACCATAATATTCTCCGAAAATACCGAAACCGAATTGACTAGTTGATAATGAACCCACTAAGATCTTTATTCATTGGATAAGAAATGATCAATGATGATGTGAAAGTCAACTTACATACGGGAGTTGTCATCGTTAACATTGCATAACAGAAAATCACTAATTTAGTTTACGTAAAGGCCTCTGTAAAAAGCCACGAATTGCTTACACAATAATGATCTATGCCATCAACCTATAAAACTTCTACATCCGCGTACCTTCAGAAATGATATCGTTCAGTCCAATGAATGCCTTCTTGTGTCCAGCGTCTCTGACCAGCCCCTGAACAAAAGCGTTCACGTCAGCGTCCGCGATGGTTACCAGACGACCACCCTTCGTCGCGCAGACGCGCTCCGCAATCCGGAACAGCGCTCCTTCCGCAACGTATTCGTAACAGGTCCCGTTAAATTGAGTTTGGTTTCTCTTGCAGTTGTCTGTGAAATTGAGAAAAAAATCAGATCTGCGAAGAGAAAATAGAGAGGGAAAATGAGAATGAAATGTTTATCATGGTTTGTGTAAAATTTTGGTCAACGCTAATGTTCGGATGACCAGAAACGGATTACAATCATAGTGAAAATCAATTTTCTGTTGCATTTTACTTGGATTTATCCAGATTGTTTTACGAAGTTGCTGGTGCCTGTCCTGTACAGACTTGTCACAGCCACTCTTGTAAACTGTCATTAGGCAAGCTGTGCATGCAGCTTTACCACGTGATATGGGCATGCTGCCAGCCAGTATCCATGACATGCCAGTGGTCGATCTTGTGTTCTACTAACTGACTGAAAGAGGCAGACTTTTTACATGTATTCAGGTATTAAACACCCCTAGAACACGCGCCCCTCGAACACGCGCCCCTCGAACACGCGCCCCTCGAACACGCGCCCCTCGAACACGCGCCCCTCGAACACGCGCCCCTCGA
>WURV02226724.1:0-10167 GCA_011762755.2 Epimenia babai | reverse complement strand
AAACGGGAGCCAATCTTACGGTCGTTACTGATGTCATTCAACGCAAATGGACCGAACCTCAAGCGGCCCTCTTCAATGCCTTATTGCAAACAACACAAATTCTCACCTTGGGAAGGCGCCGCGTTGCCCTATCGACCTTATCGTGGCCGGAGTACGTCGCCGACTTGGCCCCCGTCACCCAACAATTGGGACAGATCTACAATGCAGATGCTGTCCTAGTCGCCGTCGCGATGGAAGGGAAAATTCAATTCGTCGGGCGCAGTCGCCACTCGGATATGAATATGAACCAAGTCGCCCAAACATTCGGAGGAGCCGGACATACGATGGCCGCTGCCGCTAGTATTAAAGGGCAGGCCTTGGCTGAAGTGGACCAACAACTACAGGAACTCCTTCAGGAGCAGGCTAAGACCTGGCTCCCTATCCACAAACTCATGACCACCCCAGTGCGCTCAGTTGAGCAAGGTACAACCATCAAACAGACCGAACGTCTGATGACCCAATATGACGTGAATGCCTTCCCGGTCATCGATTCCCGTGAACAGTGTATTGGCCTCGTCACGCGCGAAGCCGTTCAAAAGGCGTTGTATCATAAACTTGCCGGACAACCAGTCGAGCACATCATGCTACAGGATATTTTTCTGGCTCATTTGGAGACCCCATTCGCGGACGTTCAAGAGCAAATGATTGAACGGAATCAGCGCATCGTTCCAATACTTGACCGTGGAAAAGTCACCGGAATCTTTAGCCGAACAGACCTATTGCGGGCGCTTCGCCAGGAAACAACGCAAAAAATGACGACGGTATTCTCCCCAACCAAAGCCACGCCTTCTACCTCGACCCCACTGCACACAAAGAATGTCACCCATCTTCTCAAAAGCCAGCTGTCTCCTCCACTCTTATCGTTGATCGAAAAGGTTGGGCAGCTCGCTGATCGACTCGACGTCTCGGTATTTCTGGTCGGCGGGTTTGTTCGGGATTTGTTAATGGATATTCCCAACTTCGATGTAGATGTCATGATCGAGGGAAATGGCATTCAGTTCGGAAAAGCTCTGGCTAAAGAATTATCAGGAGAATGGACGATCCATGAACGTTTCGGAACGGTCTCAATCACGCTCCCCAAATCCCTGAATCTCCCGCAAATACATCATCTCGATGTGGCTACCGCTCGAACAGAATATTACGAATACCCGACAGCTCTGCCTACTGTGGAGCGCAGTTCTATCAAAAAGGATTTGTATAGGAGAGACTTTACAATCAACGCGCTGGCCATTTGCGTCAATCGTACACCTGGGGAACTCTTGGATTTTTTTGGAGGACGGCGGGACATCAAAGACAAAGTCATCCGCGTCCTTCACAGCTTAAGTTTTGTGGAAGACCCTACCCGAGTATTTCGAGCTATTCGTTTCGAACAACGATTTGGATTTCGAATCAGTAAGGAAACTGAACAATTCATCCAACAAGCCAAAACCATGGAACTCTTTCAACGATTGTCCAGCTCGCGATTAGGCAATGAGTTGATTCGAATGCTCGAGGAGCCCGATCCAACCAAGGGCATTCGACGACTGGAAGAATTTCATCTTGCGCCATTTATCCATTCTAAATTACATGCCAAGCCATCAATCCAGAAGACATTTGAGTCAGTTGACACTATTCTGACCTGGTTTACTGTTGAACATCCAGACATCCCAATTAAGCGCTGGCTGGTGTACGGTTTGGCCTGGTTCGAATCACTAGGGAAGGAGGAACTCACGAAAACTTGGAAACGGCTAGGCTTCCCACAAGGACAGATTAAAACGGTAGGAAATTATTTGGCGGCGCAATCAACGTATATTCGCACCTTAAACAGAAAAAGCCTAGCGCCATCTGAAACATACGCATTACTGTCACCTTGGCCGCATGAAATCTTGTTGTTTCTCATGGCCAAAGTCCAACTTAAACCCACCACTCAAAGGGCAATGGAACGGATTCGTGAATACCAGACGACATGGCAACATTGTTCCATTGTTTTGACTGGCCACGATCTTGAAGCCTTGGGCCTCCCCAAGAGTCCAGCCTATAGCCGGATCCTCAATGTGATTTTCCAATCTAAGCTCGACGGAATGGTGGCCACTGAAGAAGACGAATACCGCCTAGCCAAATCCCTTATCGCGCAAGAGACTCGTACAAAAAAATCAAAACGTGCTTAAAGATAGTCCTCCGTTCTCTCATCTTTCATGACTCTCACGCCCCCCTATTCAACGCAACCGATTTGCGTCCACTGGAGAATTCTCTTTCTCCTGTTCCTCATTAGCGGTGTGGTATATCCATTTATCATGCTGTTCAGATTCTTGGAGGCACCTCTATTGGTGTTGGAGAAGAGTTTCCGATTCGTTAGCCAGTACGGTTTCAATATTCGTCATGGTGTGGTCTCCTAATCTTTTTGTCAGAAGATGAGTGAATGATGATTTCCCAGAACGAAAATTATTTGGAATTGATGAAAGAATGATCCTACAAAATGACAGTGCGAGAGTGGATGAAATCCACTCAAAAACGTATTGTCGTTCGTCGTGGTATCCTTAATCTTTTCCAGACCACAGTCGCTCGTTCAAATTTTCCAATAGCGGTTGCACATAATTTTCCTGACTAGTGTCCACGGTGAGCGTCAGGTTCTGTTCAGCAGTACACAAAGGCTGTGCCTTACCACGTTGTGTTTCTAGTACTGGTACGGTGGCATCGGAGGGATCCTGGCCGACTTTTTCGCGAACGTGTATGCGTTGTTCGAGCATCCCGTTTGGTGCAATACAATCTAAGATGAGAAATGGGATCTGGAGGGTATCGGCGAGTTGTCTTATGAGGTCTCGGTGACTCTGCTTGAGAAATGTCGCATCCAGCAAGACCGAAAATCCTGCTTCAATCACAAGTACTGCCAGCTCAGCCAGTCGCTGATAGGTTTCTTCGGTCCGTTGGCTGTCATAAATTCCCTTCTCCACTTCAAGCCCGCTACGTTCTCTAGCCTCCAGGCCACTGAGTCTTTTTCTTTCGATGTCCGAACGAATTTGGATGATTCCTCTTGCTTCGTTTAAGGCCTTGGCCAGAAAAGATTTTCCTGAGCCGGAGAAACCATGCGTGATAAACAGAACGGGTCGTACTTTGTCGATGTGTTGGAGGGCAAACTGCATGTAGTGGCGGTACTCGGCTGTGGATTCCAGATAATCTTGTGACTGGTGAGAGACTTGTTCTCTTCGGAGAATAGCAACCTTAGCCCTCACCAGGGCGCGATAGACCAAATAATAGGGAAGTCCCCTGAGTCCTTCGTAATCGCCGGTGCGTTGGAGATAATTATTCAAAAACTGGTGAGCAAAATGAGGATAGCCACGCGTTTCCAAGTCCATGATCAGAAACGCAACTTCACTGATCACATCGATCCAACGCAATTCGTCATTGAATTCAATGCAATCAAATGGTGTGATCGCTCCATCAATGATGGTCAGGTTCCGCAAGTGGAGATCGCCGTGGCATTCTCGAATAAAGCCATGGTGTTTCCTGTGTTCGAAGTGTCGTGCCAATTGTTGCTCCTCCTCATGTGTCCATTGCTGAATACGCTCTAGTTGTTCGCGGTCAGTATCCGCATTCAGGAGAGGCAACAAGAATCGAAAATTTTCACTAACCCAATGTTGAATCAGGCCGGCCTGGCCATAATCAGATTCTGAAGAAGATTGATCGGTTGTCTGATGAAATGTCGCAATCTTTTCACTCAACTGATTGATATGTGAGGCCTTGAGCTGCTTGTCTTCAGCTAGTTCACTCAAGAGCTGCTTGTCTGGAAACTGGCGCATGTGCACGGCGTATTCGAGCACCGGTCCAGAACCGCCTATGTGGGGTTCTTTGAATGTTCCCCGTATCTCTACCACTTCCAAATAGATATCGGAGGCAAAGCGTCGATTGAGGCGCACCTCTTCTTCACACCAGTGATGACGTTTTTCTAATGTCGAAAAATCAAGAAAATCAAAATCAACGGGCTTCTTAATCTTGTAGGCATGCTTGCCTGTAAGCAATACCCAGGCTGAATGCGTTTGGATTTCATGAACAACTGTAACTGGATGGGCATAAGCTTGAGGATTGTGTAGTCCTTCGACAAGACATACGCTTTTTTTGATGTCAGGCATGTGCTGGCTTTTGGTTTCTGACATCCGATACGTCGCCTGCTCCCAATTCGTTCAGCTAGTAGGATTATAAAGCTTACCTTTGAGCAATAACACTGAACAAGGAGCATGGTGAATCGTTGAATGGGAAATACTCCCATGAGCCAGTCGTTTAAATGTTGATCGATTGTAGGTGCCCATGAGCACGAGTTGGGGTTGGAGACGGAAAATTTGTTCTTGAATGACTGAAGATGGAGCTCCTGATTCGACGACGCTGTCAGCTTGATAGCCTAAATTCTTCAAGGCGTTGGTGACATTTTCTGTAAATTGAGTACTTTCTTTCCGGAGTTCTTTTTTCCAGGTCTCGGGTAACAAGACTCCAATTGGAATCACGGGTTGAGTAAATGGGATCACATGTAACACGGAAAGATGAGGGAGAGGTTGGAAAGGCCTCTGGGTTAACCATTCGATCACCCATTCTGTGTCCAGAGGATGTTCAATGGGAAGTAGGATCTTGTTGAGTGATAACAAGGGAGATTTGACAATAAGTGTAGGGCAGGTCGCATGGGTGGCCACTTGGTGTGACACGCTACCCAGAACATGTTCTTTAATCGTTCCCAACCCGCGTGAACCCATGATGATCAAGTCCGCAGACTCTTTTTTTGCCTTGGACAGAATGACGGATGCCGTATCGCCGACCTCGAGATGTTGGGACACCTCGCCACACACCGCTGGGAGGCGAGACGCGGCTCTTTTGAGAATGTGAGAACCTTCTTGTCGCAATGCCTGTTCGGCGGCTTCAGAGAAATTTCGACCTACACTCATCCCCGTTCCCGGATAGGCTAGTTGCGGAATGGAAAAACAATGCAAAAGTAAGATTCGATTGGGAGGTGTAAAGGCGTGAAGACTATGTACCGCTTCATCCGCCTGTGGTGAGCCATCAATAGGAACAATGATCGTCTTGAGTTGTTGATTTGTGTTTTTTAGGGCTCGTCCCATCATGCTTCCTGTGGTGTTCGACCACCAGGTTCTTGGAGTGCGGAGGCAGATAGAAGCAAGGGATTCACAATGGTTTCTTCCCAGGCGTCCAAGCCTCCGACGAGATCGACAATGTTCTCGAAATCATGATGCTCCAAAATGCTTGCAGCGATGGATGATCGATATCCGCTCGAACAGTAGACTGCGATGGTATGATCCCGTGGGATTTCTTCAAGACGTGTCGAAAGATGTTGGAGGGGAATATTGCGGCTGTCATCAATGTGGCGGATTTCCCACTCATGAGTACTTCGGACGTCCAACAAGTGAGGTCGATCGGCCTGCTTCAGATGTTCTTCAAGATGCGTCACCGTCATACGATTCGTGTACCGGGTCAGCTCTGGGGTGGAGGCTAGTGCATGTATACCATGATTTAAAAAGCCTATAATCTGATCTAATCCAACACGACCTAATCGAGTGATGGTCTCTCGTTCTTGTCCCGGCTCACTGATGACAATAATCGGTGTCTCTCGATCAAGAATCTCACCGGCCCATCGTTCAAACTTTCCTGACAATCCGACATTGAGACTTCCACAGAAATGTCCCATGCCAAATTCCTGAGGAGGACGCACGTCAAGAATTTGTGCCCCGGCACTTTTTTCATGAAGGACCTGGTCGACCGTCAAGGGCTGACAGGATTGTGTCAGGACCTGTTCAAGTGTGGGATGTTCTCGTCGGTTCAAAAACGCCATGTGCGAAAAATAGGCGGGGGCTTCCATCTGGTCGGTCGTGACCGCATCAATAAACCTCTGTTTGCTCATGGGTTTCAGGGCGTCATTCGTGAGTTGCTCGTTTTCTAACGTCGAGAATAACTGCTCACTGAGATGTTTTCCGCACAGACTTCCTGCGCCATGGGCTGGGAAGATTTTGGTTTCGGGAGGTTGTGCAAGAATGTGGTGATGGAGTGAATCATAGAGTTGACCTGCAAGTGTGTGGCTATCCACTCCGAATGAGGCCATTAAATCAGGCCGACCTACATCGCCAACAAACAGCGTATCTCCTGTCAAAATGGCCGTTGGCCGCTCAAGGTTTTCTTTGAGATCATACGCGAGGATTGAAATACCTTCCGGTGTATGACCAGGAGTCTCGAGTATTTTGAGACGTGTGGATCCAAATTCTATTTCATAGTTATGTCGAAGGGGATGAAACGCATAATTGGCTTTCGCGTGAGAGCCGAGGTAGATGTCTGCTCCGGTACGATGGTGCAGTTCGAGATGCCCGGCTAAAAAATCGGCATGGAAATGTGTGAGAAAAATATACTTGAGCGTTAAATCATGCGAGTCGAGGTCGCTGAGGTATTGATCAATATCTCGTTGTGGATCAATGATCGCTGCGAGATGGCTCTCTTCGTCCCCAACCAAATAGGAAGCGTGTGACAAACTCTGGAGATAATATTGCTTGAAAATCATTGTATTCTCCACTTTTTAAAGGAATAGAGGATGATGGACTGGTTGATTCCCCATGGTTGCTCATAACACTTCTGCCGAAGATTGGGGAGGAAGGAAGACTTAATCTTTCCGCTATCTTACGATCGGTGAGTGGTTGGAGTGCCATGCTCATGGAGTTTTTCTTTCGGGTTTGGATGAGAATGATCGTGAGTGAGGTTGCAGGAATTGATACCGACAGCATGCCAGACTGGACAGTACCCGATGATGCCGGTCACCAGTGCAATGAGACCGCCGATCATGAGCAAAAGATCACCCCATCCCGGCAAGAAGGAAAATCCGGATAAAGCTAATAAAACAATGCCGATCCCGACACGAAGAATCTGTTCATGATGTCCCAGGTTTCGAAATGTTTTCATGGCTCACCTCCTTGTCACCTGTAACCTGACGCTTGAAAATAATGATGAGAATATTCAATGACCTACTCCTGCCACTCCCAAGATTTGCTTGGCATTGAATGGACGTCCAACAATTTGCAGCGCTCCTAAACGCATGGCTTCTTGGGATAAAGTTTGAGTTGACTGCCCACCTAAGACGACAACGTTCCCTGTATATCCTTTGCTCCGGAGTTGACGAAAAATGTTTAGCCCACTGGGATGGGACATGTACAAGTCTAATATGAGCATTGACGGGTGATGGCAAAAGACCGCTTCAATAATATTTTCGCCTTCTTCGAGAAGAAGAAACTCTTCTTCATTTTCAGTCAGTGCTTGGTGTAAATGACTTCTAAGGATGGGGTCGATTGTGGCGATTAAGAGCATGGGAAGCCCGTCCTGATTGCACATTATGAATAAACAGTAGATCAAGAGCTGTGCCACAAACTGATGAATGCGGAAATCTTATGTTTTCATATAGATGACGGGAGACAAGAATTTGAGTTGTTGCAATATTCCTCACTTAGCTATGGGGGCTGTAGAGGTTGGCTACATGAACCCGGAAATGTTTGGACTCTGTGAATCAAAAAGAGAGAGATGGGAGGCCGGAGAATTATGCAATGATGAGACAGTCAAAGGGAACGACCTATTCTCCATGTATTATTGAAGCGTAAAAAGAAAGGTTCCCTTATTTGAAGGAGGTCGAAGGAGGTTTTGAGAAAATGAGAAATTTGTATAGGGCATAGAGTTTGCTCTCCTTGGAGGTGAGATTTCATCGAGGTGGAGAAACGATATTTAAAAGCTCTTAAGAACATAGGCATCTTGGCGAACGGGTCGAGGAGAGGAATGTTTACATGAAAACAGCTCTGATAAGAACGATTGTGGGGATGAGTCTTGTATTGATGGGGGTCCAATTGATCCCAGTGACGATGAGCAATCCTCCAGTAGAGGAAGAAATCCTGGCATCGCCTGAAGTGAAAGCCATTCTGAAACGTGCCTGCTATGACTGTCACTCACATGAGACGGTCTGGCCTGGATATAGTCGAGTGGCTCCGATTTCCTGGCTGCTGGCCTGGGATGTGGCAGAAGGTCGAAAAGAACTCAACTTCTCGACATGGAATCGTTACGGGCAAAAGAAACGCAATAAAATGATCAAAGAAATCTGGGAAGAAGTAGAGGAAGGCGAAATGCCGCCATGGTTTTACCTCCCTTTGCACCCCGACGCGAAGCTTTCAGGCCAGGAGCATGATCTACTGCGGGCTTGGGCCGTGACAGTGCCGTCGGCATCTGAAGATGAGAATGATCATTAACGAGTTGCACAAAATCAAGAGAAACATTGTGCATTTTTCTCATGACCGTACGAAGGAGGACAGGCAATGATTCAAGAAGTGGAAATGCCTATTGGTTAGCCTAAGCTGAAATTATGGTGCCTGCTGTTCTTCTACACGACAATGGTGAACAGTTTTAGGAAGAAAAAATTTCTTATAGTGGTTAGTGTGTTGATTGACTTAATCTGAACTGAACCAATTCATGTCTATTCTCCGACAAGATCCAACCACGAAAGATTGGGTGATTATTGCGACGGATCGCGCCAAGCGTCCGGATGAATTTCAGAAAACCATCGTACAATCAGATTTGTTGACTCATGATCCAGCGTGCCCTTTCTGTCCGGGGCAAGAACATTTGACCCCACCAGATATTCTTCGTTATCCCCACGATTCTCTTCTTGATTGGCGTGTGAGAGTTGTGCCGAATAAATATGCAGCTGTTGGGCTGAATGTGGAACCCTATCGAAAGGAAGATGGACACTTTTTCCGAGAAATGGGAGGCGTGGGGCATCATGAAGTCATTATTGAAACGCCTCAACACCATCATGGGTTTTCTCGCATGACGACGAATGACGTCGAATTGGTCTTGCAGGCTTCTCATAAACGGTATTGTGCGCTGAAGCAAGATCCTCAAGTGAAAAGCATTGTGTTATTTAAAAATCATGGTGAACGGGCCGGGACATCCCTTATTCATCCGCATTCCCAAATCGTTGGAACTCCTGTGGCACCCTTGCTGGTTCGGAAAAAGTATGCAGTGGCTATCAGTCATTTTGATGATACGGGGCGATGCCTCTATCGTGATCTAGTCGACGAGGAACGTTCGGCTAAGGTGCGTGTGTTGTTTGAGTCCACGCGCTTTGTAGTGTTTCATCCCTTTGCCTCACGTGTCCCTTTTGAAACGTGGATTGCACCCAAGTATGAAGAAGCCACCTTTGGGTTTGTAGAATCAGGTCATCTTGCTGAACTGGCAGATGTGCTCAGGAGAACACTCAAGACTTTAGATGATGCACTCGGCGACCCTGATTTCAATTATATTCTTCACTCGGCTCCTACCGAGGATGAAACGAAACACTATTTCCTATGGCATATTCAGATATTGCCACGATTGACGACCATCGCGGGCTTTGAATTGGGATCGGGAATCTTTATCAATACGATTCTTCCGGAGGACGCAGCCACTCATCTGAAGAAATTTCTTCAGTAGGTGCGGTGAAAATGTGAACATCTTAGTCGTCAATAGTGGAAGCTCGTCCCTGAAGTTTTCGGTGCATGACATGGATGCCTTGAAGCAGCACACAGAAGAGGGGAATGGCAATAGGCTGCTCTGGGGAAAAATCACTGGGATAGGAGAAGAAGCTAGGTGCCTGTTGACTGACGGCCAAGTTTTTCACATCTTTAATCGACAAATTTCAGATATCAGCACTGCGATCAATTGGATGTGTGAAATATTACAAGACCCTCAACAAGCTTATGGTTACTGGAAAGACATAGAAGCTGTTGGGCATCGAGTTGTGCATGGAGGAGAAACGTTTACCCAAGCGGTGCGTATTAATGATGATGTTCTCAGCCAGATTGAGCAACTGAATGATTTGGCTCCACTTCATAATCCTTTCTGCCTGGCAGGAATTCGTACGGTGCGACAGGCTTTAGGGGGGACTGTGCCAATGGTGGCGGTGTTCGATACAGCTTTTCATGACACTCTTCCTGAACATGCTAAAACCTATGCCATTCCGTTCGAATTAGCAAAAAAAACAGGCATCCGACGATATGGGTTTCATGGAATCGCCCATGCATCGTTGGCAGAAGGGTATGCTCGATCTACAGAGCAACTTCCTCAGCAATCACGTCTGATCACGCTTCAATT
>WURV02226713.1:0-10167 GCA_011762755.2 Epimenia babai | reverse complement strand
TACTGTACATTACCGTGGTAACAGCCCTTTGGAGTAGATCAGAGAGCGTCTCTATGGCCCCCCTCTTCACTAAGATTTTACTGATGGATGAATTGGCAGTGAGGAATTTGAGCGCCCCCACACAGTAGACGAGAGCCTCCCAGGAGATCTCCTGATCTGGAGAGTGGATGGTTTCTATCAGCAGATCTGTATAAAGGAATATAATGTTTTATGCATCGTCGATATTATTAGATGATTAGAATAAAACTCAATAGGGTCTATCAGAGATGAACAATATTATTACTCACAATGATGTGTGGATGTCTGTGTGGGTTACTGTGTGTGCTTGCGCGCGTTTATGTGCATATGTCTCTGTCTGTCCACGCAAAGTCAGGGCAGACTGATACCGTTAGTCTATACACGCGACTCGTCCACTAACTTCAGACGCCTACAAATGACCTACATATGCCATAAACTCCGCTGAGTCTGTGCTAGTTGATGAGTATTTACAGAGAGACGACGAGATAGCGGAGACATAAGTGCCAGAGACACCATCCACACAGCAGCTGAAACACAGCTACATCAGAAGAAAGAAGCGCTTATATAGCCAAACAGCAGGAACTACCGAGACACCCATCTGCGGACTGAGTTAGAAGCGCTTCCCCCACCCCAAAAAAAACAAATGTTGCACACCTGCTGAACCAGGAATCAATCCAGGCTGATCTCTATGGCACAGAAACCTTCTGACCACAACACTACCTACACCCGTCCTTCTGAAATTTTTGTTCAGGTCATCTTCATCTAAATAACCCCAATCATCGTCACAAAACCAAACACACCGAGAATTAGTTAACTAATGGATGCACTATAAAAACATAAAAACATCTCAGGTAAGAACCTGTGAAGTCTAGCTCAGGTGTAAAACTTTGAAGGATGTCACAGAATCGTCACAATCGATAACTCAGGTAAAGGTAACAATACTTCATTTAGTGACCGACCCAGTAAATTATCCCGAAGAAAGTGTTCATCGTTCTTTTCTTCTCGACAGACTTTGTAGATGAGCTTACACATGTTCGTCAGGTTGTTGCCACTAACGCTGAGCTGAAAAAATATCAAAGGGAGATCACTCAGTCACTTCGAGGGATACGTGAAAACATTTAAAAGTTTTTTTCGCAAAATGCTGCATTAAATAAAACTAAAAGTACATGACTATCTATCAATAATGTGATATGAAATTTAATTTATTCCATTAACGTGTACTTAATAGCTTAGCTGTCAAACACACTAAATGAGTTGACACTGTGTGTTTACCTAAGCATTTAATGTTATATTTCAGGGGTGCCCAACTAGATTTTTTTCGAGGGCCGGATTGGAAACTTCTGAATCTTCAGAGTGCCCCGATATCATTCCAATTAACAAACAATCATTTCAATGAATAATTAGTATGTTTCACTTTATAATAGACCACTTGATTTTTTTATTGCTCATAGACCTCACAGGTGGCATCAAGCATGCCACGGGCTGTTATAGTTAGTCCATATAGGCCTATTTTATCTACAATTATATACAGAACAATACAAATAGGTTTCAGTACAATATATGTACAGTAGACATATAATGTGAAGCTATTTTCCAAAATTAAATAAGGAAAATAGCGCAAAAATTGCAAAAATATAGTTGGCCACAGGAAATAAATATTAGCACAATGAAGGTACAGATTCAGAGGTGATATTCAGATAAATGTCCAATAAAATAGATCAACTGTACATTACAGTACTGTGTGACTCTGTAGGACTACGTATATACGTACATTGTGGGTATGGGGTTGTTCCGTAACTGTGTACACAGTGGGATGGTAAACTATGACTGTGTACACTCCAGAACTATGTACACTGAGACTGTGTACGATGCGGAACGCTGTATATTATAGTATGGTGCATATTTTATGACTGTTTATGTATATTGAAAGACTATATTTGTAGTTCGATATACATATATATATATATATATATATACATACCTATATATGTAGGATTGTATACAATGAGGTCCCATACACAATGTAGGATTGTATACAATGAGGTCCCATACACAATGTAGGATTGTGTCGAGGGGTGACTCACTGAGAGGATGAGTCTGGCGAGAATCAACAGCAGAGGAGAGTGGTCAACATCGAGGAGCTTGAAGAGAGCCTTGAGAATGGCAGATCGGCGTCGACACGCCTTCCCCAGCAACTCGTGCTCATGGAGCGTGTTATACAAGTCATCGATGATCTCCATCAGCTTCTCGGGATTCCTCTCTGTCGTCACCAAAAGATAAAGTAGATCTTTCTGGGTGCAGCGCTCGATGAACGTACTGATAAATCGATGTGTTAGTAGTTACGATAAAAATAGCAGTGATGTGTGAGCTTGCATGATATAAATATCTATACTTGTGAGTACTTACTAGCAGCAGGGTCCATAATTTCATTGAGGAGGGGCAAGATTGCTTGTTGATACAGAGAGTCACTGTCTGTCTGACCTATGTATAAAATATGATTTTACCTTTATTACAAGCATCGTAATGACGAAGGCAATGAAATTACATTATTTTGGTCATTTTATATGATGCTATTTTATCCATTTAGTGTAATTTGATTGTTAGCTGAATCGACATACTTGCAAAATTCCATGACCTACCAGAGTCTACAATGTACAAGAGACTAAGAAATCCAATCAATTAAGACTCCACAATGATAGAAATGAGTATAAAGTTTCAAGATGAAACAGACAATGTGTAGAAGCTAACAGTATTATAATTGACTTGCTATATGTCATTGCTGGTGTTCCACAAGGCTCGATTATGGGTCCTCTCATGTTTATAATGTTCGTTAATGACCTAACCACAACATGTTCCTGTTATCTCTTTGTGGACGACTGAATAATTGCAAAAACTGGTTCAATACCTGCTATAACAAAAACTAACTAAATTATACCAAAGGTACTGAACTGGTATAAAACTAACCTTTATCAATGAAAATTAATCATCACTTGAAAAAATGTTGCGGCCTTCGGAAGATACAACAAAGGTTAGGGTTAGGTGGCCAATCTTGTTGGGAAACTGATACGGCACAACCCAGAGTGAGAAAACCTAGACAATACTATGTAACACATTCAAATAACCAGTAATGACGGCCCACATACCAATAGATGCTTTTCTGCTGCCTTCACTGCTGGAATGGGTCGGAGCGGCATCGCTGAAAACAATGCCATGAAGGCTGTAATTCTCAAAAAAAGCATTTGCCAATGCTGGAACCATTTGAATAAAAACAGAGAATAAATTAATAAGATTGCTACATAAATTTTGCAGCACATGATAAGTTGTTGTTTGATGTTGGTAACATTATCACCTGATCTTACATGGCCCTCTCATATAACTTTAGCCACAAAAAGCTTATCAGAAATTAAGATTGTTATTTCGGGCCAAAAGTTACTTTTCACCTAATCAATTGCCCATCTTATATAAATCCCATATTTGCCCCACCCCGGAATACTGTTGTCATGTCTGGGGTGACCCTTCTTACCCGCATCTCCTTGACCGTATACAACACAAACCAATTAACCTCATTTACAACCCAAACACACCCCCTCAGCCTCTCAGCCACAGACGAGCAGTCTATTTTCTGTCGGCGTACTATCATTACAACCACGATTAAAACGGACTAATTTAATGTGTCAAGTATCTGCCAGAGGGTACTCTTAGATGTAGTTGATTATTAATAAGAATGTACGCTACTATTCGACGCAGATGTAATACCGTCGAACCTAGGGTAAGACTTGTTAGAGATGAAATCACGTGTTAATGTATTTTTGGTCATATTATTAATCCCTATCAGAGATGGATCGCTGCTGAAGATCATAAGAGATGAGTCGACAGACAGGTTGTTCTGAACCCACTCTGTGGTCTAATGTCCAAGAACCATTACAGTTTTATCACTATGTGAAAGCCAGCCGTTACCTCCCTTTGTCAATTAACCATCTATTTACTTTAGACAGCCAATGACATCACAGAGCTCTCTTCCCCATAATCTTACCCCATACTGTATTGTACAAAATAAGTTGCTGAGTCATGCTGCGTGTTTGATCATCATTTGATTCCTAACTTGCCTCTCTGTGTAAAATTAGGCTACAAACAAACATAAAACATTATACGTGGGTAGTCGTGAGTCAAGCTGCTGAGCTTCTCAGCTATCTGCTTTCTAACAATGCAATAACATAAACTGAGTAGGTAGTTGTAGTTGACTATTCAAGTATTTAGATACCCCACCTCGATGTTGGCCGACTGAGAACACTGGGAGGCGTGTCCTTCCCATCGCCTTCTCCCCTCTCCTCGTTGCTGACGCAGCCAGAAGAAACGATGCTTTCAGCCGCTTTAACTTCATCTTTTGGCGACATCGGTGATTTCCGTGACGTCCCCTCACCGCCCGTTTGGTACAAGCGGCTGCGACCAGACAGCTTCCGATTTGATGAATGATTTGGGTCAGTTGGTGGTTTGGGGCACTTTAAACGACTCTCGAGATCAGCAGCGGAGAGTGCAGGTGTACTCTGACACACGATCAGTGTGATAAGATTTATCGCACACATCAAATAAAGTTCCATGCATTACTACAGTCCATCAAAAAAAATTATGTTATATGGTTTTTAAGTTTTTCTCTCCCCTTGACACATGTGTAATATTGTTATGCACATTAGGTTGCCCCATCATTGCTCCCAAAATGTATGTATTTCCTTATTCAGCTTTACAAATAAGTTGTCTCATTTCCGATACCCATTTAACCAGGAGAGTAATATGTACCCTCTACCTCAAATCATACCAAAATCAACTCAGCATACTAAGTACAGTACCATATTTTATTATTGCATAAGCTAAATTCCTCTAATCTATAATGATTCCTTTTTCTATAGAAACCTTTAAAAAAGTTTTATAATCAACTAAAGAAAATATTCAAATTCTCATGTTTTTGTATTACCATGTCGGCTACTATCATGTAATGGAGTTATTTCCCTTTCCAGTGGGTTGTTAATTCAGTTCGGCTGTAGCTATCGATTGGTTTGTCACAAAATACTTCATTATGTGAGTAGTAATAACAGACATTGCAGTAAAAAAGGAAAACAAAAAGGTGAGGTTTTGGTGGTATTTTATAATTAAATGTCAGTCACATGTACAATATTATAATCCGAAGAGGAAATATAAATATATAATCCGAACTTTTGCTTCAACTTTTTCATGCATTTGATAATATTTAACTAATCTTATGTATTTTCCAAAAACATTGACCATCTTGAACACTTTCGTCTTGACTGATAATGAACTTGAGCTTCGATCGTAAGTCATGATGGAAATGTGGTTCTATAAATAGCTGGAGAGAAATGCATCATCAGGGGTATAGGCTTTTTCCTGTGCATTTCTCTCGGCGTAAGTCATGATTAATACATTTTAGTATTTTAGAGGGATGAATTCACACGGGGTTTACAAAATAATAAAGATAATGTCATTATTCTATCACTAACAAAGTCTACAATATTAGGAGGACAGAATTGTAAATAAATTGGTTATTTACATGATCGAGGGGGGATAATCGTGTTCCTGAAACAGGTCTTGAATCTGCACCATCGAAATGTCGGGAACCCAAACTGTAGATAAAACATGGATTTCCACATTGGCTTGGTGGCCAATAAATATTTAGTGTACAACAGAAATCATGATTTAATTTTATGGCATTCACATTAATGTCATCAATCGCTAAAAATATCATGTTGACCATAATAATAATAATCAATCACTAAAATGTCAGGGGCATAGGATTTTATCTGTGCATTTCCAGCTGAAATATAATGTAAGTCATCATACAGCTGAGAAAACTACGGTAACTACAAAAAATAAAAAAGTTTCATGAGCCACTTATGGGCAATGGAAATGAAATGGAGAGATGAAAAGTATAGAGTGGTTAGTTTAAAGTTTGTTTAAAATCGTTAAGGTAATGAAGACAATCATCAGGGAAAATTGTGAAGTATTTTGAAAAATTTAAGCTGATCAATGATTAAAAACATGGGTTTACACAAATGACGTCATTGTTAACCAATCTCTTGACATATATTTAGGAAGTGACAGAGGTTCGGCATGGTTACGACCTGGTAGATGTAATGCATTTAGATGTAGTCAGAGACAGCTCAAAAAGAGACAAGGAATGCAATTGGATATTAAAATGTTCCATGGTATCGTTGAAATAAACCAAAGAAATTTTTTCAGTTAAATAACTAAGGGAAAACCAGAGGTCATTTGTTGAAAGTAATAAAAGAATGTGTACAACGTGACGCACAGAAATACTCGTTTGTGGCATTGTAAATCATCGGAACAACTTAGTGGAATAGGGGGTCAGCGCAAAGTCACTAAATGTATTAAAGGGCCACATTACAAAAGTACCTAAAAAATAGACAGAATATTACAATGGTCCACAAAGGGGATCACCTTCTTAGACGTTGGCTGTTCTAGTCCAAGCAAAAAGTTCAGGTAACAAATACCTGAAAGCACTGGGAGGTCTATTCTCTGGTTCACGGACACTGCTAGGCCCAAATAATGTTCTTGCTTCACGTGGCGTGTATGGCCTCTTGGTGCTGACTGTTCGTAAAGATGTACGTGCCTCATTGATGATCTTTGAGCTGGTTGGAACATTTTCTGGCGGTTGGTAGAATGGCCGTTCCTTGCTGCGTTTCATTGAAGACTCACCGTTCATGGTTTTTGCGCCTGAAGTAATCAACTTGATCACACTATTCTAATGTAATTCATGTGATATTGGATAAAAATTTGGATTAGAAATTTACTATTAGTATTAATTAGTATTACTAGTATATGATGGAAAGACCTTAATTCGGTCACTGAGTACAAACTTAGCTATAAAAACCAATTTAGCCTCATATTCTTCATTTTTATATATAATTAAGCTATTTCAATTTCCAATTAATCGTGTTATTGCCGTAAAACGCCTTAGGACAGACTTCTGACTGAGTTGTAGTTGTGATCGAAAATGGTGCGTCAAACGATAACTAGACAGGGTTAAGTGAAGTTTTAGATTGTACAGCTGCTCAGTAATTAAGATTAACGTTAAAGATTAACATGCAATATCTAAATAAATAAACAAACCGTTTTGTTAGTTCTTTTTCTGCGTACTACGCTTGACAACGGTCTAATATACTTGAAGGGTCGCGATAATCCTCGACTTATTTTATTTTTGACACCATTTGTATATATTAGTAACTGCACATGCGCAATGACAACATTGGCGAAGACGAAGGGCGATAACTCCTAAAGGCAATAACTCATATCAATAATGAATATAAATAAATATGTTTTGTGTACTAATCTTCAAGTTGGCTTACAGCATCCGACCGGTCAGAAATTTTTGGTTATAGGTAACTTTGAATACTATCACTATGGATGCGACGGCGTAGACGACAGAGTAAGTGTATTGATAACTCGATATGATATAAAGGCAAGTTCCGTGCTCAGTAGGACTGCCCGTTATTTTACCTTTGCTTTAGTTAATTAAAGCGGAGTTAGTAAGAGTTCCAACTTCAACTTAAAGTTGTAGTTGTACTACTACTAGTCTGAGACATGACTCATTAACTGCGACAAATGACATTCATCATAAATGACCGAACACGCCGTTACTCAACTGATATCTCTATGGAATTTTCATTATTTGCAGATTCGCTTTCGTTTCAGGGATGGGGGTGTGGCTACCGGACCCTGCAGTCAATGATCTCCTGGATCATCAACCAAACCGGATCTTCTCAGTCTGTACCAACTATTGAAGCAATTCAGACTAAACTTGTCGATATAGACGACAAGACACGTAGTTTTATCAAGTCCCGCCAGTGGATAGGCTCATTTGAAGCTTGCCTCATAATTGACTCATGTTTTGATGTCAGTTTTTTAATTTATAAACTAGTCTATAATAGTGTACATTTGATAAATGACTCACATAAAGTAAAATTCATGTCGATATAACTCACATACCAAAATAAAATGCTTTATCAGTCACAATAAGTAGATAGTTATCTAAAATGTCACATGTCATTGTTAGTGGGGTTATTTTGTCTAATTTCTTTAACAGAGATAACTCCTGTGGCAGTTGTGGATATGACTAAGTAAAATTATTCATAAGGGCTTCTTGGAAAATACTTTTTACAGACATGATACAGTAGGTGGTTTTGTTCAGCTTACTTATTGTATATGCTACATTTATGTACAGGGGGTCCTCGACTTACGTCGTAGATCCGTCCTTACACTTTAGTGTAAGTCGAATTTAGTGTAAGTTGGAACACCATATATAAAGCACTCTAAATGCCCTGTACTGTAAAGTATTTTACAGTATTACGTTTTAGAGCCATAACGAAGGGCAAAAAGTTCACAAAAACGATAAAACATATGAGAGAAAGAATGGTCAAACACAACCAAAATTGCGTAACACTGAAACTGAAACTAAGTGACGCCGTCTTCCTTACTTAGCACCACTGCACAATGCATTCACCCGCTGCGCTACGAACTAGTTCGCAATTGGTTACGTTTCTTACGACACTAAACGGTGTAAGACGGAAACGCGTTTTGATGTTTTAATGTTATTTTATATTTCAATTTTATTTTATATTTTATTTCATATTTTAATGTCATTTAATATTTTTTAGCACCACCGCACAGCGTATTCATCCGCTTCGCGCTACAAACTACTTCGCAATTGCTCACGTTTCTTATGACGCTAAACTGTGGAAGACGGAAACAATGCATTTTAATGTTATTTTATATTTTAATGTTATTTTATATTTCTTATGGGGTGCGTCGTAACCACGGAACGTCGTAGGTCGCGACCGTCGTAAACCGAAGACTACCTGTATATTATATATATGTATATGATGTATGTGTATATTTTGTATATTTATATGTCATATATGCATATGTTGTATATGTATATATGTTATATATATTGTATATGTACTGTATGTTATATATGTTATACATATCTATGCATATATTATGGCATTATAATATTCATTTAGACATTTAGAATATTTTATTGTTTTATAATTAGCAGATTCCCTCTAAGATGATTCATATTGTGCGGGGGAAGGACCTCAGACTGTACATGGATGAGATAGTGGATCATTTTCAGCAATTCGCCTCTCCCGTCATGATGGGTGTGTACTTTATGGGTGATGCTTTCAGTAATTCAGTGTGTGACATTGCCTGCCTCTTCACAACATCATGATCATTCACTGTTGTTGTGTTGTTTTTTTATTGTTTATCATTTAAGTGTCTGGAAGAATGGCCTAGAAATCCGCCTGGGGCAATGACTTGCCATGTTTATCGGATATAGAAAATATATGGACAAGTCGACCGGTGGGTGGTTTCAAAACTGCGACCTTTCGCGCTCCTACCACTCGATTGACTGCTTCCCCCTGTGGGGGGGGGACACCATAGTAAATAATCTGGGCAGACAGTTGACCTTGGTCCATTCACGAACATGGTTCCAAGTGCCTACATACATCCTACAAACATCCTACATACATCCTACAAACATCCTACATACATCCTTCAAACATCCCACAAACATCCTACATACATCCTACAAACATCCTACAAACATCCTACATACATCCTACATACACACTACATACATCCTACATACATCCTACAAACATCCTACATACATCCTACAAACATCCTACATAAATCCTACATACATCCTACATACATCGCACACTAGTCTCTGATAGTTGATGAGTCTCCACAATGACATGTTTAGATAGCGGGGAGGTAAGTACCATAGAGACAATCCAGGGAGCATCTAAAGCACAGCCACATCAGCCCCCTCATGTAACCACTCCTCAAGGGCTACTCAGGCCCCGAGGTCACAGTGGTGTACAGCACGTTACGTCACGTTCATACTTCATGTTAACTACCTCATGCTATTGTACAAAACGTACTGTAAGTGGTCATTCTAGTAATGCATGAGTCTCTCCCTTTCCACTCTTCTTTTCCTAACCTGTATATGATATGTCAGTCTTGTAATGCGGTCTTTTAAGCTCTTATGTTGTCAACCTTGTAAACAGCGTTATATCAACTCACCAGAACCAGAAATTCACTGGTCAGCAT
>WURV02226712.1:0-24783 GCA_011762755.2 Epimenia babai | reverse complement strand
AATACGAAAATACAAAGGTAACACCTTGTTGAGTAACTATATAAGGATTAACACAAGCTTTCGTATATCAAGTATACTTAGTCAGGTGCAACTATATATCAATCCTTATATAGTTAGTCAACAAGGTGTTATGTTTGTATTTTCGTATGTTAACGCTATAATTCTTGAGAAAGTCGTTCTAGTCTGACCACTGCGCTTTTGTGCACCACACCTGTCAAGTTTAGTGCTGTCCGTAGCACTCCAGCTCTGTCTCACGATGACACCTGACGACGTCACACCGCTCTCGCTCATCTGCCAGTTGACGCACGGACACCAGCGGAAGACATACTTGAAGCCTCGACGAAACCTGTAAGGTATGATGTTTGAAAAGTCGCTGATCCTAGAAAATCCCCTTTTCCCGTAATAAAGTCGATTCAACGACGTCCCCACAATGATGAATACTATCTCGGCATGGCAAAAAACGACGCATAGAGGCAAAACAAATGAACATTAATCGTATCACATTCACGTTAATTCACTAAAGAGTGTTCATTATAAATATGGCCTAAGGATATGACCCATGGACATCGACGTAATACAAAAGCTTGTTCTGTTTTACGAAAGGCCGGCAGAGAAAACAAATATAGAGACATTCATAAATCCGTATGACTACGATTACGTTATTCCACCCGACCAATCAAAGCTCGACGGTCGATCACGTGGTCTTCGGAGAACAATAACCAATTTATTTGTTAGGTTTCGCAGAGAATCGCGACACGTACCGTGCGTTCATCCAGCAATAAATGATTGGGTTGTACATGGAGTTGCTCATCGCCAGCCAGTAGATGCTGAGATAGATGTGTTGTATTCCGGCCATCTGATCGATCTGTTTCTGGAGCCTGGTCGATGTAAGGATGAAGTAAAAATGGTAGGGCAACCAACAGATCGCGAAAATTACCACGATCATTATCATCATCTTGACGATCTGAAAAATATTACACACACACCATGTCATTATCGGGCAGGCTTAAGATCATTCATTATCAACGCGGTCGCCGCCATTTTTTTCTGTGAGAAGCGTACTAATAGGTTTACATCATTCTCGGGTAGCCAATGGTCGCGAATACGACCTCTTGTTTATCAACGACATGAATTTTCACAAGTTCAGCAAAAACAAGCTACAATCCTTCATTACAAAGATAACGCTTATTACAAAGGTAATAATAGGTGCCACGCAACACCGAGAAGCACCTCTTAATAGATCTTAAAAATTTGAAGAGCTAAACAGATCGTATGAAAAATTATGACGATATTTGGTACCTTCCTCTTAGATCGAACGCTCTCTTCCTGTCGCGGTATATGTTCGCCAATAGTTTCGCTGTGCCATAGTTTAAGCCCAACTATGACGTAGGCGACGCTCAGAACGACCAGCGGAATAAAATAGTTGAACGCCAAGAGAAACGAATTGTACCTATAAAATACAAGATATGCGCAAATGATGCCCGGGTTTTGTCCAACAATCCGCATATGAAAAGTATTAAAATTCTTTAAAACTTAGCCAAACTATAAGATCAGTATGTATGCGAGATGTGATCGAAGTAAGGGTAGATGGTAACAGATTACGTGGGAGACACGAACCAAGATTCCGGATTCAATCATGGATGGAACGACGTATTAAGAAACAAAGAAGAGGGTTGAGGACAAAGATGAATAGCGATTGGCGGATTTCTTCGTCAACAGATATGTCACACCGACAGCACAATTAAGATCAGTTTTTGTCTGGATCAAATGTAGAGCCGATGCGTAGTAGTCTTATGTACGCAAAGAAGACCGTACAGACTTCCTGAATAGCGCATGAACGTGTGCAAAATCAATTTTGCGAGTTTACACTAAAGCATAATTATGTCGACATTTTGAATTTTGTCACATAAATGTATGCAAAAACACGCGTAGTAAGTTACTTAACAAACACCGCAAGAAACATTCCAAAAATCGGTATCCAAACCCACAGGAAATGTAATTCAATGAAAACTACCACTCTATTAAGTCTGCACGGAGTCGTCCGATTTTATGTACCCGATAGACAGAAAGAATAAATATGTATTGGAAATATAATTCAGGAATGAGTCCGGAAAAGGGGGAGACACTCAAGATAGTGTAAATTGTGTTAAACAGTGAAATCAGTAGACTTAATGTATGTATAAATTATAAATTATATTAACATAATCTGATAACCAAAATGTTAAGTTCTTCAATGTTATGGGAGAGATTTTGACCGGTGAGTATATATTCACTATGTCCTATGATGTTATTTCATATAACTTGGGTACAGAAGAAATTAGTAGCTTAAACTTGAATATAGAACAACGAATGCTATCAGAGCAACGATATGGTAAGAATTCCCCATGAAACGTATGAAATAAGAAACATCTAATATTGTTTAGACGTGCCGATTATCTTTGAAACAGACGTCAAAACTCATTTTGTTCTGGCAATGAAATAGGCGATTTTAGTAATCGAAAGATATACAAGGCGGCACATACCCATACGCAGACGTAAAGCTTTTAGGTCAATGGGTCGACTGTGAAGAGAGTTACCCCATTTATTTGTCTCTTGCTGTTAGAAATCTATAGTAAAAGACGAACGGAGAGACTGTTAAAGCAATTCATGAGATAGGTTCTAATCTCATCGCAGGGAGACCATTATCGGATTGTATGGCTGGGCTCGCTTCTGTAGGGCTATAGCTTTAAGATAAATGAATTAATTCCATTATTCTATTATATATTTGTACATATTTGATCGAACATATCATCAAACCTAAATGAATTTCTATTGTTAGACGATGCCCTCAAAGAGAGTATTTCGTAATGTAAGGGTCGATTCGGCCTACTCACGCGAGATCGGTGACGCTGCGAACACCGTCCGGCCATTTGAGGAAGCAGATCGTGCGTGTGGGTTGTTGAAACGTGTGGATGACGCCGTAGATGAGATGAGGCACGGTCGCCGCGACGGACAGGAGCCACACAACCACTATAACAGCGACTACCATTTCCGACGTCATTTTTGGTCTCATCGGATGCATGATGGCTAAGTATCTGGCAGCATAAATAACGCATTTATTAATTAAGATTGTTAATTAGTACAATTCCCCTGGTCGATCAGAGGCGGTGGAATCATTGTGGGTAAGAAACCGCCTTCGGTTTTCCGGAATAAGCTCTCAGCAAGTAAGTTGTCTGTAAGCCTGGATTACATCCCACTGCAAAATAAGAAGACGCCTGATATTCCCCACGGGTGACATAGAAGATTCGAGGATATTTTTAAGTAAAGTAAATCAAGCATTTATATCCCGCACTTAAACGCCGCTTGCGCAGCTTGGCAAATGGAGGTTTGCAAGGACTCACTGGGGATAACGCGCCGGAAGACCATTCAAAAATTTACTTCCTCAATTCATATTACTTTGCGTTGCTACAAAGGAATTTCACCGGTACTTATTTATGGCCAAGTCGACCTGAGCAATCGGGATAATGTACCTTGCCCAAGAATACAACGGAGTACACAACGTTAAATACAACTTCTGGTTGAGAGACCGACACTCTACCACTGAGATATCCCGTTATCGGTGTGTCTGCGCCAAAATGAATAGCTGTGATAAATTTTACCTGTAAACGGTATCTTAGAGCATTTGTATTGATCCTTGCGCTCTAAAATATTGCACTTAACTCTATATGTTTACGAGCTTGACCTTACTCATTCATCCCTTACAAACCAATTCAGCCAATTAGACACAAAACCACTACGGTATACACTGGGTATAAAGATGTAATGAGGCCATTAGTAGCAAACTCCTGTTAATAACAGCCCCTCCAAAAACAACGACGACGACGACGACTATAATGATGACGATGACGACGGTGACAACGGTAATAACGGTGCATAATTCCAAACGTGACTCATCACTGCACAAAATTGCTCAAATCAACGAATCAACTACCATCACGATGACTATAATGTGACAAAAATGTCTGTCTGTCTTTTACATTTTCTTGGACAACAATGCTTTTTTCGCTCACTTTTTAGATGTAAAATTAACTTCACTAAACCTGCTTGAAAATGGCCTCCTCGAGATCCTCTTGCCTTGAGAATTTCTCGACTCTTGATACAGTACTGTGAAAGCCGTTTCACCATGCTAGAATATGCTCAGTTTTGATGTCCTATCATCACGATCACATGTTGCCTTGGACTTCCCGAGCCACTTTTTCTAGCTATCGACCCTGAAACTTGGAATGTACGACCGATTCTACGAATTGTTGACGCGGAAACGTCGATATTCCCAGACTTAAGAAGCTCCTGAATAGCAGGACAAAACTTTCCGGCATGACGAAGATCGAGACTGTGGCTCTTTTCTTTAACAGAAACATGAATTTTGGCACTCTTAGAAGACATGCAAGACATGCTGCCAAACTTGTAGTAATTAAATGCTTCAAGATGAATAGCAATGTGAAATGGCACACCATGCGCTGAATTTTAAACACGCAAACCATTATGACGTCACAAGGGCTTGCCCTCAAAACTGGCAAGCTAGCCTAGGACTGGTCAACTTGCCTTAAATGTAAGTCAATATTAATTTGCAATAATAAGACCTGTATCATGTACGGTCAGACCATTTTAACATTACCAGTTGAGTATACTGTATGAATGTAAAATCGTGCAATATTAGTTTTGGTACATAATGACATGTGTAAGTTAACACACGGAAATATATGCTACCATAATAAACACTCTTCATAATGATGTTATATTCAGGTGATGTGTGTAATGGAAAATTCCTTTTCAAAATAATATTCGCAATATGTGATAAAAATGTAAAAGCTTATTTTTTACCCGGGAGTGTAGACATTAGTTGATGCTACATCTGATATTCTCTTCCGTTATTTACAACGCTTAGAAATTTTATTTCCTGTACCATTTCCCAATCGTTTAGTATGTTGATCTATGTATAATATCAAGAAACTGGTAAAAATCATATGTGAACAGCGAAGAAGAATTAGGTGGATTTTCTGGTCGTGTCTACATTTCATCATGTCCGTATTGGAGAGGGAAAATTAGATCACATCTGTGCGTTAGACACAGACGGCAATGTGGAATTCCGGTGTGTGCAACAACGGTTTTTATGTCGTGAGGTGGATTTTTCGGTAAATGAATGTGGTCGAAGAGTTTCACAGGCGTATAATAAAACTTCAGTAGAACAGTAACAACTAACCACGTTATCTTCTGTCCCTTGAGATAGAAAGCTGGGAGTGACATAAAAGGCTAATAAGGACGCACCTCTCGAGATATAGAGGCTCATTTGAAACGAAATCCCTAAAGGATTCATTACCCATCTATTATATTTGCTTCACCCGGAAATGGCAGACACGAGAAATTATTGAACATCAAATTTTGATTAATAGTTTAACTGACTGTCCCTTTAAATACTTTCTCCACCAAGAGATTATTCATGCGCACTTTACGGGTTAAAATTAAACTACAGTCACAATTTTGCAATTAAAATTTTAACTATGGGATGATCATACGGTAATTAAAATAGATTTCCAGTACTGTCTGTTTTAATCGATTGGCATTTTAAACAGTTTTGTATAAAATCATGCATACATTTATTGTAAAAGCAAATGATTTGAAGATGGCGATAGATATAAAATATCGAATTACACACCTAGATTCGTCAAACATTCAATTATTCTGTAATAATTATTCTAAATGAGTAAATGTTATCACAAGATGTGGAAGAATGAGTAAAATGTGACACGGCACCTCCCTCCCTCTCTCATTGTTATTACTACTCCGCTATCTCACTGTACTACACAATCAACTCAACACCCAATCCCAGATTTAGCGGAGTGCACGGCGTGTGGGGGCGTTCTGTCGGGCTTTAGGAGACAGCGGCGTGAATGGACGTAAGACACTGGACTATAACAAATGAGGCAAACCGTATGCGGTTCCGATATATAGTAACACATGCTATTGACTCAAAAAATATGTACTTTATTCTACACCATCTGTTCCATTGGTAAAATGAAATTCCATGTTAACTTCGTCGCAATTGAGATATATTAACCGTATTATTTGATTCCACACCATACACTAGATGAAATATACCTATTTACTTATGTGTAAAAGCTCGAATAAAATGTCGTTTTTGTCTCAAACCGTGTTACCTAGTTAGTATGGCGATATAGCCTGGTTAAGGAGTTGAATTAACGACGACCGTAATTCTATTCTTGGTTTATACAGAAAGCCCCTTAACCCCATTCGGGTTTCTGGTGAGCCCCTGGATAGTAGTTTTACACGAGCACTTCCCACTGCCGTGGCTATCTTTCGCATGCTAAATTCTGACGGCACCGTCTATCATGACGCTCCAATATGTTATCTCGTCCTCTCATCTCACTGGACATACCAAATGGTCATCACATATAGCAGATTGAGTACAGTGATCGACATAGGCAGACAGTCTGTTAATTACAGAACCAGTTACGTTAATAGAGGAAAGTAAACTGGGACCACGACTGGGTGTTTTTTCACTACGGTACACAAGTGGAAATTTGGAAGTTGTCTCATTCCATAATAACTGCCACACCGTTGCCATAGTCTTCGATAAATGAGTGAAGTAATAAATTTTATGAGACATCCTACATTATTACAAGTGGCGGTTTCATGTAGTTGTTACAACGTGGAACTTCGACGGTCAAGTCACTTCAGTTAATTACCCTCTGTGTGCGCAAAAGCTGGAAATGTAGTCTACTATTCATTAGCCCCCCCCCCCTACTTCGAGTTCTCGCAGTGGGCCTTTGGAAACACAGATCAACACTGCTCGATAAAACATTCGAGGCGCGGGAAGGTTTTGGCATTTGTTCATATATATATCACTGTGCTCTGAACTTACCTATCGACGGCAATTGCCATGAAGGTCAAGACGCTGACGGATATCGTGCACTGGACGAGGAAGAGGACTATACGGCAGTACACCTCACCAAATGGCCATGTACCGGAGAGAAGGTAGACGAGACAGAACATGTTAATGATAGATACCAACACGTCGGCAACAGCGAGGTTTACCAGAAAGTAGTTGGTCACGGTGCGCATGCGTTTGTTGGCAAGAACGATCCAGATAACGATGAGGTTGCCGCCGATAGCGACGGCCCACATACATGCAAACGGGAGGGAGTAGAGGAGGTTTTGCCACCAGGGCCCGCTGTACGGATTGTAATCGAGGCTCATAGGTGCCTTGCTCATGACTGGTGTAGAGTCAGTGTCTTTAGTCACGTTTAACACATATTCGTCGTCGAAAGGATTTCTATCACGCGTGGTGTTCGTACAGTTTATCATGAGGCAGACATCGATCTAATCTAGTTTCATCTCGACGATCGACGATGCGATGCAAATCTCAGTCGACTCGCAAGAATGTCCACAAATTTGGAGACTAAACGACAAATGTACAGTCAATGTGACACTCCGGGAAGTCGGCTATTGCGATGGTATCATTCACAAGCTATTATTTTAGGCTGTAGATCGGAACATTATTGCTCGGCGCAATTTTCTATCACTGTATTCTCACATATCGAGTTTATTGCTAAAATCTAAATATATTTAGTCGTTCCATACGATATTCGATTAATTCGCTCAACTATAAATAAAAACCTTCATTGAAAAAGTATTTCGTGTATAAAACACAATTGTAACATAACAAAACATTTGAATAATAAATCATATAGTTAAATAATAAGTTTTATATCTAATTTAATTATTCACAAACGATGGGTAAAGGTATACTTGTTGAATATATAATCCGAATCCAATTCTGAATATGATCACGATCGCGTGATTTTCGTAGTTTTGAACAGGCGAATAGAGGACAGCCGTCGATGGCTCGCGTTCTCGGCTATACCCACGGCTTGTCGCTCTGCCCGAGTGGGTGTGACGATGCCGAGACGCAGAGCCTATTGCTATCCATTTGACGACGCGTCTGCTAACTAGATTATTTAAAATGGCCGCGTTGTCAACCGCTATGTTTGCCCATTACAGGATTAGTCGGAGAGTGTCTGTTAGCAATAAGCGCGTAAACTTTTATTCACGCTCTAGTCATTATTATATCGGGATATTCACCTAGCGGCAAGCAAGGCGAATGTCATTTCAGATTTTCGTTTCGATGCAGCGAAGAATAAATATTATGGAAATATTTTGTCGCAAGATGTGTAAGCCAAAATGGGTTATTTAACGAAGGCGTGCCTGAATTGCGACACCTGAACATTGCACAACAGTCACCATACTCCACAACCCACTCAAGCATGATGGACATTTCTCGGAGTATAAATTGACACAATGTGAAGGTCGGCACTGTGTACAAGTCTTTATAGTATATTAGACTGCCACATTTTGGGTGGTATTGTTTATAAGTCCGTAGGTTGTAAAAGTCAACGATGAAAATGCAAACGATTGTTAAATATGCACTCACAACTAATAAAACGTAATTAAATTTTATTGATTTATAGTGCCCTTTCAACACATGACTATCAGAGGCATTTTCAAAAGTAATTGTTTATGCGACAGCTTGCGTACATAGAATAACAAATTAGTCCTAAGTACCAATGAATTAGTCTATTATATCTACTGCTTCATTGATTTGGCGGTTGATTCCGCTAATCCAAATGCATTAGATATATACTTATTGGAAGATAACCCTGATGTACATTGAATATAGACCTAATGTTCATGACAGAGTATATCATTAATATAATGAAAGTGCAAATCACGTCGTGATATTTGGGGTTCCGTTTGGGTACATAGTCTGAGCACAGTATTCATTATGTGGACCACTTTGCATTCTCTTACCAATCAGTAATTCTGTATACCATGACGTTAGAAAAAAATGCCAAGGGATGCACAAGATTGGATTATTGGCATGTTGGAGGCCGGTCTTTTATTTCACGAAGTGAAAAGGAAGAACTCCACGTGACAGAAAAGCAGCTAACTTGTGGTTGAAGAGCCTGGGTTCGGGAGACCTCGACAATCGACACGTACAGATGAAAGATCCTTTATTAGTGGTACGTCGAAACGAAATCGATTCTTCAGAAATATCGACTGGAATGGGCAAATGCAATTGAGGTTCGTCTGAGCACTTATGGTCTGTATAAACATATTCTTTTCTTGGATACCGATCTTGCCGTCCCCTAGTGCTCATCCCATTTGAAACAACACACTTTCGCGACATGGTGGATTTGGTACAGAAAGATGCTGGATGGACGTAGTAGCATTGCAGAAATGGAAACGAGTCATGTTCTCAGATGGGTCGATTTTTGTTTAGACTTCAACGATGACGGGATACGTGTGCGACGTCAACATTTTCTCCAAGAATGTATCGTGGAACACGACCGTTATGGAGAAGGTAGTATAATGGTATGGGCAGGCAGTATGAATCACAGCAGAAATGAGGTTGTCTTGCGTGGAAACTAAACATCGCAGCGACATGTTGATGATCATTCGATCGCGTGTTCGGCTTTTTCAGAGCGTGGAATGGCCAAGCTGTACAGGGAATATAGTACAGCACCGAGTACGCTACCATATGGGACGCCATAAGGGAAAGGATGAGGACTTAGATGTTTTTACAATATATCGCCGGTCTTGTAGATAATCTTTGATCCATTCCATACAAGATCATTGCCGACGATACCCACTAGAGATCTTAGACGAGTAAGAAGAATGTTGTTATCGATAGTCGGCACTTAGATCCAGCAAGATGAGAACAACAGAATTGCCATTATCCAGATATTGTCTGATGCTGTTACTGATGCAGAGTAGAGACGTTTCGACACTAAAGTTTAGACGGTATGCAGATTGTCGAGGTGAGAGCAATGAGTTAGTTGTGAGGTAACGGGTGAGTTGGCGGCAGGCTGCGCGTTCGAGAAGTTTGGAGAAGCATATTAGGTCAGAGACAGGTCGGAAATTTGTCAGGGTATTGCGATCGAGATTGAAGTTTTGAGTAGTGGGGTAATAGCGGCTGTCTTCATAGTCTTTGGGAAAGAGCAGCTGTTGGGGGACGTGTTAATTTATTGGACAAGATATGTCAAAAAAAAAACAGGGAGGCAGAATTCCATTACACGTTTGGGAACAAAGTCGGTTGATGACGTTTTTATCGGATGTTCCGTGATTATTTCGTCGATTTTATCTGCTGACACGGAGGAGAATTCAAAAAGAGTACAGGCAGGTGTGTCAACAAGTGGGTCGGTAGGTGAGGAGCAGTCTATTTTATGAAAAAAGTTTGCGAATTTTTCGGGTTGGTCGGTTTCACGAATATTGGTTGGTAGAATGTTGCGAGAGTCTGGTTTATTTGTGAGGTTATTGAAGGTCTGAAAGACTAGTTTTAGAGATAACAGAGATTCGGATATTGATTTGCTGTAGTAGTTACGTTTAGCATCTTTAACAAGATACTAAAAATTGTTGATTGCGGATTGGTATGCTTTTTGGTGACATCATCCGGGTTCTTCCGCCACTTTCTTACTGCTGAACGACGTGCACGACGTGCAGTCACAGCCTCTTCTGACGACTAAGGTTCAGGCCCGCACGCTCGTGACTTTATCGTAACTTCTGGAGAATGTTTGTCGGAGGGCG
The DNA here is from genome assembly GCA_011762755.2 of Epimenia babai. NCBI lineage: Eukaryota > Metazoa > Mollusca > Solenogastres > Cavibelonia > Epimeniidae > Epimenia > Epimenia babai. The sequence goes on along the minus strand of WURV02226712.1, from coordinate 14,142 downwards.
CACGGTTGATATCGGTTAGTAGTTCCTCAGCATCGGATGGTGGCTGCAGAGAGGCGAGGATGTTTGAGAGGTATTAAAATAAAAAAAATAAAATGTCTGTTATCGCCTACTAGCTCTGTTTTTATATCGTGACTTTCTTCACCTTAATCTCTATTGAATCAATACTGGAATTTCTGTAAATATACACAATACGAAACCTTAATCCCTGCTGGACACATTTACGCTGGTCTATAATGTTAAGGGCGGCGAAATGATAACCTATAAAGCCATATAAATGACATACTAGTAACATAACTAGAGGCATTGCTGTGTTTAACTTGCTGACCAACTACATTATACTGAACATTCCTTAATATAATTAGATAAATGATGTAGCAGTCGATGATTTGTTATATTAATTAAGCATCATGTTTTTTGAGTTTGTTGTAATGTGGCCATAGTGGTAATTATACTTGGAAATATCTTTTTTGTAGTTCTGATTTCGCTGAGCGGGACAGGTGAGGAGAAAGTGCGGAATATCTCGCACCTATCCGTACTCACAAATATGACACAGCCACAAATGTCGTGAAGTTTTATAGTATAGTTCAGTTTCAGCATGCAAGGGCAGATTACTCATTCTGAATTTAACGATTTCGTAGAATATTTCAGGTTTCGTATTTTTATGTAATATTCCCTTCCCAACTCTCTTTGAATAATTTGTAGACACACGTAGACTGTCTGTTTTCATGATCTAATTCCTGCCGAAACTAGGCCCTACTCTTCGTTATAAGTTCACGTTCAATACTTTTAACTTTGTTGGGAGGTGATATCTTAGTATATACATAACTCAAAACATTTATATCTCACGCCACGGAAAAGCTTGTTCAGTCACGACTGTAAATATAATCTCACAAAGTTATTGTGGCGTTTTATACTCCTGAAATTAGTGCAAGTACGCCATATTCCTGTCACATTAAGTTTTTGGGGAAAATGAAACTGCAACTGAAATAAATTGTACAAAATGCTACATCAAAAATAAATTCTATGAATAAGGCATTAAACGATTCTATTTATACGCGATCGTACTTTATTCGTCGTTTTACGATCAAATCTTGCACGAGCACACCTAATAGCATTATCGATTCCTTCAAATGTTTTTTCGCCTGGCTCAGTTTTCTGGACTGCGTGAATGATGAGATGCCATGTGGGCGAGTGACCTGTACAGATTATTTAATGTAAAAGCGTGATAAGTGTGATACGCGTGAAATGGCGTTTTGCGTTGTTAAATAGAGTTTCTTGCAGATATTGGAGGACCCACTCCGTAACTACGCTGGTCCTATCTCTCGTATGACGTACGAGGCAATGTGGAGGGCAGGTTAAAATATAGTAAAGGTACACAACTATAGGCGGTTTACGCAAACGTCATCTCAAACCCATTTCAGCGCCATTGATGAGATTTCTAACATACAGTAAATTCGTTTAAAGAGAAGATAGTCATCACCGAGAAAACGACATAGACGGTTGCGTATACCAGAAAATACCGTGGCCTAAAATTAGGACTTTAATACGATTTTTCGGAAATTTACCGTAGCGCAATAAAAACACGATCCTATAATCTCATCTATGCATCAATTTCCTTATATTTATATTGTTTAAATAGGTCCTCTGATTGCGGTTGGAATTTCGTAGCTTACCCGAGCCAAGCGAATGTTCATGCTAAAAAATAATCGGATCCGGTGCGTTGTTTTTTATCCAAATCTGAAAAAGGTTAACAATAATTCTGAGTCCCATAATAAAACGTTGCGGATCTCTTTGGGGAAAGTATAGAAGATGTATACTAAACCGATATACTTTTTAAATTTAAATCAACAATCATTCAATTTTCTAAGGAAATGTTGACAATGGGTAAAAGTTGAAAATAGAACCACAAGGGCGAGCCTTTCTCGCGAAAAATCGGATGATTATAGAGGGGCAAAAAGTTCTAATGGATAAGGTATTCAGAATATTAAGCAGTATGTAGTAGTAACAAGATAAGGTGCCTTGAGTTCAATTTCTAATAGGATAAAAGGCAGTACTAGAAGATACAAAAATGCTTCCGGGACAGTAGACTCGGTGCACTATACGCGATTATAGACGCAATCCTGGGTGGTCTACGTTGCGTCGCAAGGAGCTATGGAGTTTGTGACGGTAAAAAATTAGTCTGTCCATACAAACGGTGCTCCAATGTGAAGTATTGTAGCTTTTTTGCTTGTTCCTGACATGATTTCGGTATGAATAATGAGAAAGAAAAACGCGAGGATGCATGGTTGAGATAGAACAGCGATAGTATAAGATTAGAATTACCGTGCACCTATTTTAGGTATAGACTTAGCACGGAAGACGACCAGGCGCACGAAGGCGGTCGAGCGCGCCACATGCCCATAACGTTTGATCACGTTTTCCGCATCCTGGCGCTAGTTTCTCTGTCACTGTGAGGTGACAGATTTAATGCCGCCTTGGCACAATACTGGCCGACAAGTTATTACCTGCCTATTATGCGCTAATGGATTTCCTCGGCGCGATCGTAATTATGTCCGAAGTGTCTTCGTTAACCTCGCGCAAGGGCGAGCCCTTCTACACAAATTGCTTGACCATGCCTTCTAGCTTAAATATGGGGGTGCATCAGAATGAAAGCGTGTACTAAAATTTCCTTAGACTGCGGTCTGATGTACTACACCGTTTATATAACTGTGGTCTTTAACGCCTGAAAATTCGCATGTAATGATAATTATGGTCAATAATTCAAGTGGTATATCTCAATAACTTCACAAAAGTAGTGTGTTCCAATAACATAATTACAGTCGCCCGTTCTGAGTAATTATCTCTTATAAAATGTGATTCGTTAACTCGTTTTGTTTAACGATCGACCAAAACCAAAGACACATTGAGAATCATCAGGTACCGTTGGATGTTCACGCTCGCATTTTGAATATAAGTTCAGATAGCAAACGGATGCTTATGTTAAAAATAACATATTTATATCAAGTTACTTCCTCATAAATGACGTCATTTTTATAATCTTTGGGTAAGCTCGCGAATTTAAAATCACATCTATTTATCATTTTGAGCACACTAAATAGTTATTGATTAATGAATTACATTTTAGATATTATAATATGATACAAATACAGTTAAACCTCCATTAAGCGGCCACACGCGCGAATCTTGGAAAAAATTCCCGTTAAGACATATGGCCGTTTAATACAGGTACCGGCGTTGACAACGTCGTGGTGACAAAATTAATTTATTATTTAATTTAATAATTTCGACGATCGCACTGTAACTCAAATATTCCGGTTAGACTATTGCGTCATAGTTTTAATCGACACATCAATATAACGCTCAGAGCTCTAGTGGTGTGCGTCATATAATATTTGTTAATTTGAACCCTTGAAAAAATCTTTTTTGCGATCTTACGTCGCTATTTTTAGTAATGCAAGCAAACGTCAATTAGACGTCAAAACCTCTGGAGTACGCGTATTGATTTTAGCGAATTATGTAATATAGAATATAACTGGATATACGCCATTTTAATTTACATTACCTGAAATATGTCCCAGTTGTAAGGTAATTTTAACGAAAAATTTAGGTTTCCGCTTGCAACAGCCGCCATTTTGGGTACGTAATTATCAAAATAGCCACATTCACTTTGTCACAATAACAATGTTTGAAAATAGGTAATTAATGTTAAAGAAAGGCATTTGGGGATTAAAAGACAGCGCGTGATGCCTAGTACGATGTAGTGCGTTCAGAAGCGTGTCATGGTGTTGATATATTGGCGTAATATTAATATGCGGCGACTTCGAGAGGTGAGACGACATTAGCTTGTGGCGGATGTTGATTCAATTTACGAGAGAGTGTCACCGAGTATTACGGTCACACGTTAGATAGAGGCTAGGGGCGCTCTGTCGTGGTGGCCTTTATGGGCCCGGCGGTATATGAGTAAACTACCCAAGGCTCTGTTTAAATGTCGTTTATCGTTCTGCGCGTCTGTTACGTAGCGGCGTCAACCGCTTCTAAGAGTCAACGCCATTGTCGGTTTTAATGTCGTTTATCGTTCTGCACGTCCTTTACATAGCGGCGTCAGCCTCTTCGGTATACACTACTGTCGGTTTTAATGTATATCGTTCTGCACGTCCTTTACATAGCGGCTTCAGCCTCTTCGGTATACACTACCGTCGGTTTTAATGTCGTTTATCGTTCTGCACGTCCGTCACATAGCGGCTTCAGCCTCTTCGGTATACACTACTGTCGGTTTTAATGTCGTTTATCGTTCTGCACGTCCTTTACATAGCGGCTTCAGCCTCTTCGGTATACACTACTGTCGGTTTTAATGTCGTTTATCGTTCTGCACGTCCGTTACATAGCGGCTTCAGCCTCTTCATTATACACTACTGTCGTTTATCGTTCTCTGAGTCTCTTATGTAACGGCGCAGAATTCTAGGCGGCCAGTCAGCACCGATGTGAATATTAAGATGATGGATATTCATTGCAGGGTCTTGCAATATGTGACCGGCAATGGCAAGCGCGACGTGGTATAAATTTGGCGCATGGCCATATGGTTTATGAGACGCGAGCCATGCCGTGTACATGTGTATGGATCCGCAAGGTACAGACGGTTTATATACGAATGAAAGATAGGGCACGCGGTATATGGGTAGTAATGTCCAGGAGAGAGTATAGCAGATGAATAGTGTAGACGGAACACGGCATATATAGCGTTAACCGTATGCTATATTCCGATAAAAAGTTACAGATGGATCATATGAGTTCAAGTTCAAGTGCTGTGTAGTTGAACCCTTATTCGCCATACAACAAATAATATATAACGCCCACAATGAATAGTCGTTAGATAAGTGAGTAAAATTATTGTGCAGGAAAAAAGGGCTATATCGACAGTGTGGTAACAAGGTGTACTATAAGAAAAACCACGGTGTGTACGCGTTTGCACATAAATAACAGCTTTACTTTTTATAAAGATGTGGGTTGCCCGGCTAGCCATAATTACGTGTCAGAATACCCATAATAATAATGGGTTTTAAAAGCGCTAAAGAAAAAAATGAATCTGATGACCTTAGTGCTAACGGTAAACTGTTCCAAAGTTTTGGACTAAGACTAGAGACGCAGTGGCCATCAGAGGAAACCAGACGGCAGTGGTGTATGTTGGCAAGATGTCGGTCATGCGCTCGGAGCGCTCTCGACGGTATATAGTATGATACGAGACTATCGATATATCGCGGCGCAGTAGGGTGAAAAGCTTTGTACATAACGACATTGACTTTGAACTCGATTCGCAGAAATATCGGTAACCAGTGGTGTTCCTCAAGGAGCAGCGTGATCCGGCAGTATTTAGAGCGGCACATTATTACACGACAGGCCACATTCTGTACTCGTTTAAGTTGATTTAACAGTTTTTTTCGAACAACCGGACATAGGGCTGTTACAATAATCTAGCCGTGAGGTTATTCAGCGAATGAATGAGTGCAGCGGCCATGTCACGCGAGATGAAAGGGCGGATACGACGAATACAGCAAAGCTGAGAGAAACAGAGTTTGCAAACGTCAGAGATTATGATATTCGAATGATAGATGGTTATCAAACACGATTCCAAGATTCTTCGCATACGGAATAGCTACTACATTCTTCGTGGCAATTGGATACGATGGGGGAGAGACGTGTTTACGATGAATCAGCATAAATTGTGTTTTTTTTTCTGAAAATTTGCTGATATTCACGGTCTCAACAAGACAGTCCCGAAGGTTTCGTACCGTTAAAGACAAAGTTTCCGCGTTACATTCAACATATAATTGTCATCGGAGTATTTGTGGTAGCGGATGTTATGCCGACGAATAATGTCACTTATCAGACCGATGTATAACGTGAATAACTCGGGTCCCAGAATGGATCCCTGGTGAACACTGCATATAATATCGCGTGACCCAGATAGTGAAGTGTTGACAGCAACGATATTGGAACGGTGATCGAGATACGATGAAAAACACGACAAAACCTTGCCACGGACATCCAAGATAACCGATAAATAACCAATATCTTCAACATGTGTTAACTAGTATTAATAATTCAACACTATAAAAAGTTACCTATAGCTGTACTGGGAAAAATTTTCCGAAATGTTTTCTTCACAAAGTAATACTCTGCGGCAATTTTTCCTATTAACTACTTCCGTTTGTTATAGAATCGAGAAAGCCACTGACCAGGTTCAGTAAAGCCGAAAAGAAATGACCCATGAAGGAAAGTTTCGCAAATGTTCTGTGTGAAGTATAAGTAAGGTGTTTAGCTGGTATACAACCATAATGGCAGTAGGTTAGTAAAGTCATCATGCTAGATACGCAGACCGAATTGTTTGAAAGCTTTAAGCGTTTACATTCAGTAATTGCCCTTTAGCACGCAAACCACAGTAATGGAAGATGTCACGCTGTGAGGCAGGGGAAAAGTGTATAGGCAAATAAAACGGCGTTTTTTTCTACGGCAGTCAAAAAACTTGATAGTCTATATAGGCAAATGATACCGCGTGCTTTTCTACAGATGTTATAAAAGCGCATACTGGTGTATGCGCAAATGAAACATGATTCTGACGCAGCTGTAAAACCGAATGGTGCATACGGAAAACCGAAAAGCGTAAACTCATATTGAACCATGTGCATCTTCGCCACAGCTGTAAAACCGGATAGTGTGACGCCATATTTACATCCAGGCGACCCATACCTCGACTTTGGGTGACTATAATTGAAAATTATAGAAGCGACAACCATAGTGACTTAAATCGGATTCTACAATTGTTTAGATTACGTGTGAGCCTCATTTTAATCCACAAACAATATTTTTTCTCTTTTTTTAAATTGATTTTCGAAAAGCTAGGGCTTATCGACCAATATAACGTGAAAGACGGAATTGTTAAACAATTTAACGTTATCAATGCGGAATAATGAGATAATGTCGCATTATTGTCACGGTATTATCAAAACAAACAAGGATATTAAAACAAAATAATTTAACGATATAACGTCATCAACCCAGAGGATGAAGTAATGTGACCTTACCATCAAGGAATTATTAAAACAAAACTATATCAACACAAAATAATCGCAATGTAAGGTTATTTACATAATTTATGTCCAACATACAGCTGGAATACCGCACGATTGCGTATAAGGGATAGGAGGTTGTTAGTCGGATGGTGGGAGCACTGACTCGTAATCAAAGGGTCGCGGGTTCGAGACCCACCCCTGTCGATTTTCGGCGATGATTCCCAGCATGTAATTTATTCCCAATGGCTAGAGTAAACCTCTTTCCAAAATCGGTACTCACTTGATATAATCTTTGACCGTTGATATGCGAGTGTCGAAGGTATTGTATCTGCGCTGAATATAGCTGCCATAAAAGACTCACTGAAAACCACATCTGAGAGCTGAGAACTGATACTTGCGGTCCAGTCTATAAATGTTGTAGTTTACCCTTTACCCTTATATATATATCGAATTTTTGCATTTAAAACAAGTCCGTAAAGTTTGGTGTTCCACTTTCCTATTGAAAATGAACATGGTTACCTGTAGAGTCTATACGGATGAATACTAGTCTATTACTACTCCGGTGAATGTTTGCTAAACTTGAAATCGCGATAAAGGTTCCTGGGTGATTCTAGCGATAGTCTGTTGGTAACACAATTATGATACACAAGAAGTAAATTAGTGGCGTTTATGAGCGCATTAAATTATCGCTCTAAAGAGACGGTGAGTTGGGAATTGGCTTTTCGTGCGGGAATTACGTTTTCGTGCGGCCATTACTAATATTGGCGGTATATCGGCGGTTATGACCAGAATATGCAAACAGTTCTGCGGGAAGTGGCGTTGTAATAACATCATAGTACACTTGACCAAACCGTCGTCATGCAATAAAATCGAGTTATTCGTTACCACAAAGGGTCATCCAAGAAGTCTTGGTATCGCGCGCAATATTCATCGCCTAACCTCGTCATAGATGTTCGCGGACAATGCGCGCGGAATCAAATAAGGCAAAAACGCTTTGGGAACACGGAAGAAGAAAGCTATGTATAAGCTATTCCGTTTATTTACGGTAGACTATCGAATTCCGTTGTATAAACACGGCGACCGTATTAATCTAATGATCGTGCGACGAAATAATCATGAACGAAATCAAACGAAATATACACATGACAAATTCTAATACTTTTTGTTTAAAACAGTAACCTATTTATAAAATTTGGATTATAATAACAAATTGGCGCGTTTTCTGCTTACCGAGATTTAGATTCACGGATTCACGTCAGAAGGATGCATAAAGACTCAAATTGATATGAGATTTAACCTAAAATCAATTTCGCGAGAGTTATTTCTACGTAATTCTATGACGGGTCTATGCCCAGCAAAATGCAATTTTCTCCAACGCATCCGTTGGCTGAAAAGGTTCCCCTTTCTACAAAATACAGCTTTCTGGAGATATTTCGTATATAATATACCTTGGTAAATATCGCTTCTAATTTGGGCGACGCACTACGCTAGTTATACGTTGCCCACGAAACATTTCTTGAATATAAAAATATCAAAAATAAAATTAAAGTTCAGAGTTTTATGTTTTATTTCTAATGAAAATACAGTTTATAGCTACAGAGTATACTAGAACACAATACCCGCGGAGTCTCGGATCGTAATGGTGGCTGATTTGTCATGTTACCTCGTGTGCAGACATCCAGCCGAAATACTCCCTCCAGTCAGTGAAATCTTTGTAAGATTTCCGTTTCCGGAGCCCTCAACCGAGCTCTGCGAGACCTTGGATACGAGGCTAGTTGGTCAAGGAATATGTGGTTTGTATTCCTGGTAATGGACCGTACTCGCTTCACGTGGACTACATACAGAGGGACGACTAGGCCGAGCTGACCTAGTGGTTATCAATTCATAAATAATGATCTAGAATTTATTGCTTTTTCAATGCGAGAGAAATGAATGATCGTATACCGTATTCTGCACTACAATAATAGAACTTAGAACAGCAATGACGCTGTCTTTGTACTAAATTTAGCAAGTTTAAGTTTCTCGCCATCGTCTACGTGGTAACCGATATATTCACTAAGGTCAACCACATCTTCATTCGTGTCACCATGGCGGTATAACATGGTGATATGCGTATGAGAGCGCGCGCCATTTTAAGCGTATTTGTTAAAGCTCATGTATGGGTAGGGGCGCGTCACGCTTCGGTTCATTCACGGAAATCAAGTTGACGCTTGCTTTCACAAGCCATAAGCGCCTTTGACCTTGTTACGAGTTAACAGTCGACGACAATTTCTACATCTCTTCACGCCGGCCTGTACGTACACTACCACGATATAGGGTCATTATTTGCTATTTCTAGTATCGATAATGGTAGCCTATGGGTTCTCCATCTGCAATACACCCAAAAAACTTAACTTTACACGACTAAACACTCACTGAACACACCTATGTCTCCTATTTCAAGATTACATTCTAGATGTTAAATTTGAAATGTATATATAACAATCCAAAGTCTAAATATTTCATTTTTCACTTGCTGAACTGCGACTGAATAAATTTACATAGTGCAACTGCGAGATGAATGATTTAAAAATTGGTGGAAAAAAGCACGTATATACTACAAATTTAGAACGAATATAATAATAAGCTAACTACAATGTATAATTATTACATAGAATAAATAACAAATAAAAACCGTTTTGATATTGTTTTGTACAGTGTAAATAAAGTGTCTTACAGTGTACATAAATTTTCCAAGAAATAAATACATTGGACAAGCTACGTTGTGTAGAGGGACCTTATATTTTTGTACATAGTACATTCTCCAAAAAAAAATTGGTTGAGAACTAAGACATGTGAAAAAGAGTCTCAGCGAACGGAAACATTCGAGGAAGCGATTTCTGTAAACTGGATACTACCGTGAAGTTAATCACGATAAAAAGTGAATGATTGGTGGTATAAAACGGTAGACACTAAAGTTCCAAGTTTTCGGTATGTCTACTATACACGGCGTTGTTCGGATCCATACAGTACTCAATACTACGTACGGTAAATACGCGGATTAGCTCAGGTAATATCAAAGGATTTTACGACTACAATAACTTGAATTTACTTTTGATGGGCTGTCGTTGTGGAAGGAATTTGCTATTAGAAAGACACTGATTCGCTGCTGTCTAAAATAAGCTTTCGCTTGTTGACGAGACACAAACGATCGGTGCGTTGTGGGAGTTTCTATTTCTATGTGGTCAGGATGACCGATCTTACTCAAACGTTATGTTCTTCTTTTTATGTTGATATGTAATTCAGTCAGGCATTGTATTCACACGTTCCTCGTCCAATCTAATATCGCGTGATATGGTCTTGATATACTAGGATCCGACGGACGTTTATCAAGCGCGAATTTGGCAAAACGAAGTGAACGCTGAAGAGTTTGTGTTCCGTTAATGGCGCCAGCCGTCAGCGATACAGAATTTTTCTGTTATAATACATTTAGTGTTCAAAACAATTATCTGTAGTGTGTCTTCAGTGTGACTATTCGTTCAGTGTTATTATTACTTTATCAGTACAGAATTACTTGACTAGGTTGTTTCGCATTCTCCACGGCTCCGGGTTTTTCGGTCTGGAAGCTGGACTTTGGGCGAGTAGTGCAACCGGTGGTCATGCTTCCAACTGATAAAAACACGCAGGTGCCGGTCGCACCCCAGGGACTGTTGAATAGACGCAAGCGAAGTAAAGAAGAAAACAGAGCTCGTTTGCTTTATATCCCGACGGTGATACTGTGGGCGGCCGGTCTGGTGATGACCTTCTGTAGCGCCGTACAACCGATCGGCGAAACGACTGTGTTCTGGCAGCGGAGAGAGCTATTTGTGATCATCGGACCCGTGACGCTTGGCTTGGCTGTGATTGCGCTGATGGGATCCGTCGCCGTGATCCACAGGAAAAGGCAACAACCACAGACGGTGAAGATCGTATGCGCTCCTTCACTCGAAAACGCACGTCCCTACCACAAGCGCACACTAAGCTACGCCAGCGACCGAATAGTCACGCAACAATGTCCGCAGTGTAAGCATCGATGGTTTTATCCAACGGACATCAAAATCGATGTCACTCGTGGTGACACGGAAAAGTGTCATGTGTACATTAGCGACAGAACGTCACCCACAATGACGAACATCTCGCGGAATCCGGATTTGAGCAGTCATATTGACCCTGTTTTGCCACTAACCCCGACTGTCGGACGAGTCGCTGACAGCATTGCTCTGTCCGACAAGTCGCTTGATATAAGGCCTGACGATACCAGTGGGTAAGTAATTATATAAGTCGGTTATCGTATTTTACGAGCAACCCGTTAAAAATTGCATCAATGAGCCTTGTGTCACTGAATTTTGGTATTATCAGATATACTGCCTATGGTCTTCATGAGCCAATACGTATCTCTTTTTATCACACTTTTCTAACCGGTTTACTAATTCGTAGTGGTACTAATTCGTAGTGGCTTAGATATATCGTCTCAACATTCAGTATACTCGTTATGGTGTCTTCAAGCCAGTTCTAAGTTGACCTGTTGAACACCTCAATCGTTGAAAATATCTCGTTTTATCGAAATGATGTCATGTTTCGCCACACATTTCCGCAATTTTCAAAGTTACAGTTTTAAATAGTATATTAATACTGAGCCAGACGTGGAATGGGTCCGTATGGACCGCCAGTCCTTGACAACTCCTCGGCAACATATATACTCTTACCCTTGTCGAATCGCTCGTCGCATTAGGTCCGAACACAGAGTTAGATAATCACTTTGTGTCTATACGGTACAATCTCAGCGAATATATATACATTCCCTGACTTATATCAAGAAATCTGCACGTTGCCCTGTAAAATTTGTCTAATGTGCAGATTCTATGGAATGTACAGCTTCTATGGAATGTACAGATTCTATGGAAAATACAGCTTCTATGGAATGTACAGACTCTATAGAATGTACAGATTCTATGGAATGCACAGATTCTATGGAATGTACAGATTCTATGGAATGTACAGATTCTATGGAAAATACAGATTCTATGGAATGATTCCCCCAATTTTTACATTGTAAAGACGTTGGTGCGGGGATTGTGGTCCAAGATCAGTGAGTTTCTGTCTAAGGGATTGTTAGTGTGTGTCGGGGGGGTGGTGTTCGATCAATGAACGCGTGTAAAGGTTTTGAAGCATTTCAAGGGTGTCAGTGTTTGTGCACATTTTACAGATAGTAAGGCATTATTTTTTCTGGTACATTATCGAGTAAACAATATAAACGCTACTAACGCATGTTTAGTTAGGGAAGCTAAATTATATAAATAAAATACATTCGTTCAAAGTGTATTATTATTCTCATTGTGCATAGCTATGCTAGGTTATTCGATGATAAAATAACGCGCAAATTGTAAAAAAATGTTGGAAATTAGACACAAATTAGAAATCAAATTTAGGACAGAAAAACGTACAATTTCTACGGAGACGGATAGACGTGAGGACCACAGGCTGCCGATATTTAGGCTGTGTGGAGATTATAGATATAAGGCCGAACACGACTAACTATCGTTAGAGTTATAAAGAGAATAACTAAAGAGTGTCTTATTTTTACAGTCCCAGCAGTTGGTCGGACGATCGAAGATTCGACTCCACTTCAGAAACAATGCCAATGTTACTTACTTCGAGCTGTGAGTCGACGAAGAAATAACGACGACACCGCGTCCGCCATGAACAATTTTAACAGATCCTTTACGACTATGTTGCATGGTGACTAAAAACCCCTGTCGCCTGTGGTTCCCAAACAAACTCAGATATCGCGAGGAAGTGACTTGGCCTAAATTACCTATAACAACGACGTCATTTTTGAAAACGACAATCCTATAGACGTAAACGTTATCCTTATTGCTCAGAAATCCGGATTTCATTTTTATCGTCTAAGGCCATGTCATCGGAATATTTCAATCTACTTAGGATAGTTTTTTTAACGCGCCTTATTGTATTTATAATTTTTTACGTTACCCGGTGCCATACTTATCATCCATTCTGTATCTCGTAATGAACCATCGTTCTAGATGGTCCATATGCGATTTACAATCACCTTTAAATCATATGCACAGCAGAAAGTCACGCGTATAATAGAAAATGGGACATAATTCTACAGTCAAAAGTTAATACACAAGGGAAATAATTTTCCCTTAGTAACACGTATTGTTTGACTTCATTTATTGTTAATGCCTGTTCTTGCCAAGCAAACAGAGACAATTAACTAGTTCATTGTTGTCTTCATCAGGAATACTCCTTCATATGCTGCAGTGTGTAGTGCCATCGTGTTGTTACTCGAAAAGCATTTAGCTTGATTTGAGAACAGCAAAAGATGTGAATTATGTCCCTTCGAACGTACAACGCATTTTATCGTAGTTCATAAAAATCTATGTAGAACTTCTGTCATGTCTCTGATTGTTATATGGCTAGCACCTGCGTCGAACGACCGGTTTTATATCCAAGTTTTCTTTCGAGAATCCTCAACGATTGAGACACCTCGGCAGTCACGGATAAAAAGCCAATTCTACCCCATGTGGTTAACGCGACTGATACATTAGAAATGAAATGAAATGGAATTTTATTGATTTATAGTGCCCTTTTAACACATGGCTATCGAAGATACTTTACAAATTTATGGGTATTATGATTAACTAGAAACACAAGGAATACGGTTCAAAATCGAACTCGGTATACCACCAATAAATCGAAAGTAAAAAGGCATATACAGCAAGATCACATATAGAGAAAATATAACTAAAAATATTACAGCACAGAATGCATATTTGCAGTGTTAGACATATGAAAACGCTTTAAAACAATGTTAAATACCACACAAAAAAACAACATAAAATATAAGAAAATTACACAGTATTGCACTCTAAAATTACCTACTGTCAACATAGCAAAAAACAGTAGAAAAAAGAGTTTTAAGTTTGGGTTTGGATTTAAAGGTATTTAGTTCTGTTCATTGTCTAATGTGTGACGGAAGAGAATTAAAAAGTATGGGTGAAGCGACTGCAAAGGCCCGGTCACCAAAATTAAC
>WURV02226679.1:0-10169 GCA_011762755.2 Epimenia babai | reverse complement strand
ATTATGAGACTAGTTATAAATCCGCGTAAGCTGGCGATGCATTAACTTTGATTTTTTAGACAGTAAAAATTTGGCTTATTTATACCGTACATCTAATCAGGTATTTATATCAAGTCATGCTGTTCTAGGACTTTTGCAGTTTTGCTTGCCATGTATATCTTCACCTGTGTTATTGTTTTGTGGAATTTATTCCCATCGGCTTTACGATCTGTTTTTTGTTTAAAAAATTTGCCCTCCGAACTGCATACCCACATTTATATATTTTCAGCATAATTTTTTCTATTTTCTATTATTTCCATCTCAACTGTGTTTGTTTTAGTCGTTCTATCAAGTAATTTTTTTACTTTTTACCTATAGAGATAAATCCCAATATACATGTATATAGAAATTTAAAATACGTATGAACACCACTACCATAGTGGCTTCATTGTGTATAAATGATAATTTTCTATTATGTATAACTATGGTAAATTCCTGCTTGACTGAAATATTTAACCACCATACAACCAATCGAACCAGGGTGGGTGTTATTGTCATAATTTTAATATTATTTTCTCGCTGATGTACTGTACATGTACCGATATGACTCACAATTTGCTGATATATAATAAAAATCTGACACTACAGAGATAATTTTAAAGCAAAATGCTGTTAGATGTCTTTTGCAAATCATATATTCTTTGTATTCCTTAGAAAAGCAATTTTTGATACAATATATTGTATTTTTCCATGTATGATGCACGACTATGTATAATATGCACCCTTTCTCTGCGCCTTGCTTGATAAATAGAACAAATGTTTTCCATTTCCAACATGCTGTGTATTAAATCAGACATTACAGACTCTGTTTCTTAAGATCTTAGGATATGTAGCTATTCTGACCTTTTAGAAATTTTGCACTTAGTATCTCAACAAAATGTAAAATAAATTCTTCAGTTCGCAATTCCCGCTAAATAGATAGTGTATACTTAATGTGTGAAAAGCAAAAATGTAGTATTTACGAACAGTACAATATAGATCAATAGGTGGACTGTAGGTCTGTATCAATCATCTTTTGCGATAATTATTGACTAGTCATCCAAGAAACCAAGATATGAGACAACTGTTATCAGTAATAATGGTAGTATTTATTTTTGAAAAATGTGTATTCCCATAAATAATGCGTACACTAAAGAATAAAACTGCACATTTTACGCGAAAAATTTGGTAAGTAATAAATTTCTTAATGTGAAAATATGGCCTTTTAAAAAATACAATGTTTGAAGAATATGTCCCGAAATAATCCATGATAGGCTCGATTAGTATTATGCAATTATGACTCATTTGGCAATCCTCTTGTTTCTACATATTTTCTTGGTAATGCTAACATGTAATACTCAACATTTATGTCAATAACCATGCCATGGATTTTAAATAGAATTGAACGAATAAGTATGTCCATACAAAAAATTCTTTGTCATGGAAATATCTCAAAAAAAGTTTATCAGCATGTTCACTACCATACTACAATATTCAGATATTTTTGACCTAGATCACCTCCATTATCGTTAAACCTACATGATTACATGTACCGTCAAATTGTCACAAAGAATGTTTGAATTAAAATCAACTTAAAAATGACTTCTGGTCCAGCACCATGATTCGAAAATGTACCAATTCCTCACCCCTTTCAATACTGTGACTGAGAATAGTTGGGTAGTTACATGTTACTGTTTATTGCTTTGTAAGCAATATATAAGATGTTACCAACTGCACTAAGAAATTCATTCAAATATTCAATAATGCACATTGTACACAGTACACAACTCAACATTTTATGGATAATCTCATGGAGTGTGACTCACTGAACATCTGACAAAATGAGCTTACTTATGCATTACTTTCTGTCATTGCCAAATTAACAGTAACATTTTTGGAAAGTTATATTTGGTGGATCCTTATTTCTATAGGGCATTTACACTGCGATATTTCTTGCGCTAATTTCTGCCTGCAATTTATTGCGCTAAGCGTTTACACTAAGGTACTTTACTTTATCGATAATTATAATGCCGACTGTGACATGATCGTCACATGATCAAATGAAGATGGCAGATACAACTTCGAATTCAAGTTATTCTGATAGTGACAATGAATTGTCTTCACAGCCTGCCACGCTAGATTTCATGGTGGTTTAATGACTGTTTGAATTTGTCTTATCCCATAAAATAGCCTGCTCTCGGTAGGCATTAATTAATTTTTCGCCTGATCACCCGAGTCACATGTTGAATACTCGTATTATACCATTGGAGAAACGTGCGCAAGAAATTGCACTGAATAGAGCACTACTCTAATGCCATATTTTTTGCAACTATTGACGATTTCTTGCAAAATATTGACCAGTGCAAGAAATTGCAGTGTATATGCCCCATTAAATACCTTTGCAATGGAACTACCATAATAAAAATGAACTGCTATCAAGAATATCTTGTTAATTTTTTTTTGAGATAATGAAATACTTTCATCTAATGTATTTGAATTTCAAATATCTTGTTAAAGTATAATTGTATTAAAAGATTTCTAAGTATAAGAGCAAATGGTAGCAGTTCTTTAGACTAACGAAAATTTATTGAAACTCGAGCTTTCACATACCCAAGGAATATTTCATTGGGTGAATAGTTCAATAAAATTTCATTAATCTTAAAACTTGTGGCCATTCGTTCATCAAAATTATATTTCCTGTTGTATCCTACTATGTTGTAGTTTTTCTCAATATAAAATTTGAATACTTCCCTTTCTATAATTATTTGTTTTAGGTGTTGCAATATTCAATTTAAGTTGTCTCTCTTCTTTCCTCACGGTTCAATGATGTGTTATAGGTGTTGCGATATGAAACACTATATGTTGTAGGTTTTACCAAATGTATTTGAAGGCATGAAAATATACATGCCAGCTGAGACTGGTAACTACATGCAGCTACGACGGTACATCATCGCGTATCCTTAACGGCTACATCAACTTCGACATGTGGGTTGCCATGTTAGCTATATTGTTGATACGAAAAAGAAGATGACACCCGAGCTTTCACACATTAAACAGACAAGTCTGCTCAAGTGCAATGAGCAGGTAGCACTGTCTGAGTAGTTGTAAATATTGAACATCTGGTTTCTCTTAGAACTGATATCTGACATGTGGTCGTTCAGGCGTTGCCATGGCACTGTTTGAGTAGTTGTAAATATTGAACATCTGGTTTCTCTTAGAACTGATATCTGACATGTGGTCATTCAGGCGTTGCCATGGTATCCTGTTTCTCCAATGTAAACAGCCTTAGAACATTTACTGCAAGTATTTTTACTCAAGAAATGTTCCCAAAACCCAATGTCGCTGAGTTCTGCTATATTCTGAAATATACTATCCTTGGATTCGTCTCTTTCAGATATATTAGGCATATCATCAGATTAAGGGGAGGTAATTTTGGCTGATATTTATTTTACTTGAAAAATCTCAAAACCGCAAGAAAAGTGTTTTGAGGCCTGGTTGGCCTGTTTTAATATCCTTATGAGTGTTTTGAGGCATGTTTGGTCTCTTGTTTTATGGTGCTTGTGTTTGTAGGCCTCTGTGATTTTTTTATATCCAAATGCTTGTTTTGAAGTCTGTAATGCCACTAGTTTTAATATCCGAGTGTCCGGGGTGTCTTTTCGGCCTTGCCTTGGGTATGTCTAATTTAGATTTGTTTCGAGTATCATCTGTGAAAACAGAGGATTTTTCTATTTTTACTTGGAAAATATTCTCGAAAACCTCTTTGTCCTCAGCTTTGCCATTCCGCAGGTACTTTTCTTAAGTATGTCTTGAGATTTCTTCAGGGTATCATTTTAATCTCATCTTAAAACTTTGTCTTAGAGTATTTCTGTAATTTTATAGCTGTGTATAATACAAGTTATTAATTGTCTTAAATATTGTTATTTTTATGTAATGAAATAAATATTTGTAGTATTTTATCTTTTAAATAATAAATACTGTAAATTTTCCTGTATAAGAACTATATTTATTAGCTCACCTGAGCTTATGCTCGGTGAGCTTTCCTAATCGATGTTCGTCTGTCGTCCGTCCATTCGTCCGATGTTAACATTTTCTTAAAAAATCTTCTCAAAAACTGCAAAAATAATACAATGATAGCGCATAGTAATAGTAATAACTATTATTATTCTTTTTCAAACCTCATTATCGTGCGCTATCATTGTATTATTGTGTAACTGTTCTATGATTAGCCATACGTAACACGATTACTAGTATTATTCTTATCCAAACCACGTGTGCCCTATTATTTCACTACCGCGGTATTATTGTGTTATTGTCCTTTTGTTTAGTCAGATCTAATTCATGTAATAATTGCTATTATTCTTCCTTTTCGTTCATTGGTGTTATAACTTAATTCATACCTCCGTACTTGCGCTATATAAATGCGTGTTTTACTTTTCCCCACTCATTCACCTGATGAAGCATTCCTTGTGTCTGCGAAAGCGCGTGTTTCAATAACAATAAACTTTTGTTAGTCTCAAAGGTGCTACAGTCCTTTCCTTGTTGTTTACATACATAGACTAACATGGCTACCTCACTTGTTCATACCAAATCGTTTGCTGTCGATGTACTTCGTGGCGCAATTGGGAGCGTTCTGGTTAACATGTCTAGAAATAGTGTTCGTATAGACCACTATCTACTTTTATAGTCTTTCTTTTATGAATGGGTAACGATACAACTTTGGTATTATCCGTTTTTTCTAATCGTTTAGACGCAGTGTATGACCGTTCTGGTTAACATGTCTAGAAATATTGCTTATATACTTTTATGGTCTCCTATGGTTTTACCGCCTTTTTTATGAATGGGTAACAATCGTCATAATACAACTTTGATGGTATTATCCGTTTTTTCTAATCTTCTAACATTTAGGAAATAATTATGTACCGCGCCACGCGCCGACTGGACAATGGTTTCAGCGCGCGGCCGCAGGACCTATTCAACTCTATTACCTTTACTCACCGTGTTCTAACACCTCCAGTCAATCTGTTACTTTTGCTCGATTTTCTTGGCGAGTTAAAGCCGTATACACCTTATTCTGCGTTCATCCACTACCCTCTCATTGCACCTGATGATACTTCTATAATAAAGTTTGTGTTGATCACTAAACCAGATATTCTATAAAGTGCTGCCTTCAATTTTTGTTTTAGCAGTTTAGGAAGTATCTTGAAAATTTTTAGCATATAAATGTACTTCACCGAGGCACGCAGTTTGCAAGTCAGGGTGAAATCACAAACGCGGAGACGGAGCTTGCACAATTTGAGTTGAGTAGTTTCCAGCTTGTGAGTGCGTGGCAACTGTTGCTGGAAATTGTAATTCTACGCTGTGCTTCGCTGCGGGCTAGACGTACACTTAATTGACACTAACTCATACGAATTTCAACGAATTATTTTCGCACTAAGAAGTGTTAACTACAGCTCCTTCACTGGTAAAGTCCCTCAATCGGTTGGTTACTTTCTTCGTGTCAGTAGCGTTCTTTGCAATGGCGGAAAAAGTGATGCGTATTATCGACGATAAAAATGCTTTATTGTTGACTTCTATAAACGGTATGATAGAGGCGAAAGTTAGTGAGCTGAAGAGGGGATTCGGAGAAACCAGTAGTGCCCAACTTGGTGAAATTAAAAAACTGAAATATTCAGAATCGTACAGTTTCAAAGGAAAGCTGAACGAGCAGCAGTTCGGATTTAACCAGAAGACTGCAGATGTTTTGAAACAAGCCGCGGAGGAGTTGCAACAAGCGCGGGCGGAGAACGTTTCGAAGCTCATTCAAAGAGGTTTGACGCTAATTAATAACAGACAGAAGTTGACAGTACTCGCTGACAAATCTCGTCATGGATGGAAGACTATTGAAGAATACACACCAGACGACTTATTAGAGGATTCTGAAATGGTATCGGGCAGATGCCAGAGCAGAGAAGTTTATGATGACTAATCAAGGGAAGCGGCATGGAAATCGAATTTTTTCGTCCACAGCGGCAATTAGTTGAACCGCGCGAGTTTGAGAGAGCACCTGCCCCTGCCCCGACAGCGAGCATCACTTCCGGTTAGTTTCGCAGAGGACCGTGCTTTACTTGTGGAGCCTTCAGTCATTTCAAGGACAAGTGTTCATTTATTAAACCGGTGGGTAGCAACAAGATAAGTATCTGTAATTGTAGCAATTTATCAGATAGCCATTTATATGTCGGTCGTTTGAGAGCCCATGCACCTCTCTGGGCCACTAGGATGAGTCTTTGACATGTGGCGTTGATTCAGATACACGGATATAATTTATTCAGATGCTTCTGTTTCTGGTTACGGTGGATTCAGGGTATCAGTATGTGGCAATTGGCAACTAGGGTGATATTGAGCGTGCAGAACTTGGAGGCAACTCAAGGGACTTCGTATGGCGTTGCTGAGTTTTCTACCTGGTCTACACGGCGCGTGCATTAAGTGGAAAACAGTGGGCAGTAAAAAAACAGATCTGCAACAGTTGGCGCTGGACATATTTAATATATGCAAACAGCGTAACTTAACAGTGATCTGATGCAACTCGCCATGGTCATTCAGGTGGTCTAGGTACTAAACATATGCGGTTTTTCGCATCTGTCGCACTTGGTGGATAGGTTGTTGATTTACAATCGAGTAAGATGGAGCGCCTGTTGGAGAGGCGTGACATATTTGTATGGAAACAAATAAAGCTCTCAAGTCTGGCTTGGCGTGTCAGCAGCTTGCCTATAACACAAGAGATGTGTTGTGTCTCCTTGTAGATAGTTTGTGATGGGACTGAAGGGTAAACTAAAACCTATTTTCCAAGTAAAATGGCCGAGATATCATACAAGTATGTCAATTGTACATTGAAGATGTTAGTGGCGGAACTGAAACGTCGAAAAGTAAAAACTACGGGAAAGAAACAAGACCTATTGCACGGTTAGTCAACCAGGAAATAAATCCCAAAAAGTACTTGTAATCTAATGAAATCCAGCAGTCTACTTCTAGGCTAGACATCATTATTAGTGTTATGACTATTATTCAATAATAATAAATAATAGACCACTTGTTTTGGAGGTGCCCTAATAACTATCGTGACTAAGGCGCCTATATACATTTCGTGTGATAACTGATTATATTGTAGTGAGTACATATAAGTTAAATAATGGACTAACACAACCGTATAAATGAAATTCTATTTGATTTGTGTCTTGTATTTGTGTTATTTCCTAATTTTTATTCACTCGTTATTTCTAATATGTACTTTTCATGAATCAACTGCTCTTCGGGCTAAGGCTGACAATGACAAGATCCTTTAGATAATGAATACAAGCCTTTCTATCCTTTACTTATTTTAATTCCACAAATTTCTGCTTTTTAGATGATTAGCTTATATTTTTCTATTGTGCGCCACTATGAGTAGCACTATTTTTGTATTTCATCTCACATAATTTCTGTTATGTTGCGCGTTCTATTGTTTATTCCAATGAAAGCTTGAGTTATCCTAATTGATAATGATTAGACACGCACGACTCAATTTCTATGACAGCAGTGGTGATGGAATAACCAGGCTGCATGCTCGACTGAACTTGCATTATTGCTTTATTTTCAGACTACAGGCATTGGATATCCTCGGTCTAGAGCAAGATGACGAGGGTCTTCAATATCACATGACACTGCCAACTCCTGCCACCTATACGGACGTGCATATTGGCATGAACTGGCCTTCTGTACCATACGAACGTATTGAAAATTATTTTAATGTGAGTGAAAAAGCTTTTAAAAAGAAATACATTGCGCTATACAATGAGGGATATTTGCGATATATCAGAGTGTCTTCCGAAATAGAGGGTGGACTATTTGTGACAGGAAATTTTTGGGCCGAGATGTCCAAAAACACATCATATAAAGTTGATGCTCGGATCAGTGACATGCAGGTGATCGAGGAAGCTCAATGTGAGTGCGGTGCTGGGCAAGGACCATCGGCACATTGCAAACGCGTGGCATGTCTACTCTGCTCTGCACACATTCACGACAACAAAGGTTGTATTATCGGAGAAGACATGCACAGAAAAGCTACAAACATTTTATCACGTCAAGAGGTAGAAGGGCTCGTAAATGGCTGAAAGCATAGATCAGCGTTTGATTCAGGACCGCCTGAATGGAGAAACATGGCTTCCTACCCTGATTTTTTCGTGGAGTTGTCATAAACTTTATCGGTGAGCATGGAAAGGTGCCTTTAAAACAGCTCTATGCGCTTGCTAATCGCTACGCCATCAACAATGACCACGACTATACTGGTGCCAATTTGGAGAAAGATTTCTTCAAAAATCAAAGGTATGTAAAATCTATTATCAATAATTATGCTAAAATGTCTTCTGTCAGACAGTAGTCTTTTGTATAAAAATGTTTTATATGTAGTATCCACCGCACTCATCAATTTCTACCCTGTTACCCCCACAGCATAACAAGTAGTGTAATCGAACTGTGCATGATTCGAGAATTACTACTACATAGTGAAGTTGCCCCAAAAATGCATTGCCTGCTTTTAGGAGATACTTGGACTCTCAATCACCCACATTTTGGGGTTCCTGAAAAGGCACTTAACAAATATAGAGGAAATACCAGGAAATTTAGAGATATCACTATTTGTCAAACCGCCTTTTTATATATACATATACATGTATCGAAAGTACATATTTTCTCCAAAAAATTCATTGTGGAATCGGGAAATAAGTTTTAATTGTCTCATGTCCCCACATAATACAAGTGCGATGGTACAGTATTGTATTACTATTGCTTTTCTTGTATGTTATATTATATCTCCCTACATTTATTTTTGGATCGCAGTTGGTGTCCATATCTGATAAGAGCGGTTCGTGACATCGAATCTGGAACACGAGGTCAAGGGAGTTATACACGATGGTGTGAAGAACGGTCATTACGAATAAAAGCGTCTAACTTTGTGGGTCTATTATGTAAAGCCACTGATCGGAAGGACATGGAAATGGCTGCTGAAAGTATGGTCAGTCGACGTGCATTCAGTAGCAAAGCCACCTACTATAGCAAACAGTATGAGCTTGTCGCTATACAACGATTCGAGGACGAGTTTGGCCCGACGAATGAATGTGGACTTGTGAGTAATCAGACACCGTGGCTTAGCGTTTTACCCGACAGGATCATTGATGGTGACACTATACTAGAAATAAAGTGTCCGTATGCTGCTAGGTCCTACCTAATAACCCCAGTGACTGTACCGTACCTCACATCCTGGACTGACAATACACTGATCCTCTCTGCTAGGCATGATTATTTTTTCAGTGTCAAGTTCAGATGTACTGTTCAAACCGTAATCTGTTATTTTTGTGTCTTCACATAAAAAGACTTCAAAGTGACAAAGATACATAGAGACGATCATTTTATTGCAGATATGGTGGATAAATTAAATACATTATATGACTATGACATCTTCCAAAAGGCCTTTGAAAAAACACGTATACAAATATGACATACTTTTTATGAACGCGTTGGTAGTACAATTTAAAAGCTAATATAGAATAAATTAATGATACATATTTAATAGACATTGTTTGGCACAATACATTTTCTAAAATTATATAGTGTGAAAGTAAAATGATATTTCAGTGGCCAATGATGATTTGGTCGCACACTATCGCTCACAAAGAATCCAGTAGGTCTCGGCAGAGCCGATAATACTTTCTATATGAACCCTCTTGCTGGCAATTTTTCTATCACTACGTAGGCCTACTGTTGCTCCACTCAATCGATTTTCTTTTTGAAAAAATACTGGCATTAATTTTGACTAATTGCAGCAAGAAAATATCATCGAACCCTTTGTAAGCCATTATGTCATGTGGGTGACTTGTTAGGCAGTGATGACCGTTCACTGGTAGATCCACCGTAAGCTCTGCTCTGATGAAACCAAGCTGCATGGAGTCGAACCGAACAAAACCTTCGTGTTGCTGTTCTTGTATGTAGAGAATGTTGATTGCTGCAGGAGCGGATTCAAGATGGTTTCTTAATTGGATACCGAGTCCCATGGATTATAACGCGTGTCTAAGGATATTTTTTCCGGAAATCAGGGGGGGGGGGGCAGAAATATTGTGCAAGATTTCTGGATGGCCACCAGT
>WURV02226668.1:0-10172 GCA_011762755.2 Epimenia babai | reverse complement strand
TTCGATATATACCAAGTGCCTTATGGTGAAAAATGACAGATACACCGTTGATATGATATTAAGTGATCTACGGTACTAACTGTAGAGTGTTCATTGCTAAGGAATGTTTCATTAAATAGCATCGCTGTCAAAAACACTAATAAAACACACAATATTGAAAAATATCTACTATGAATTACAAAATATGTTTTGAGTTTAGATTTTAAAATGGTGAGGGTTGAGCTACTACGAATGTCGGAGGGAAGTTTATTGAATACTGCTGGCGCAGTACCCCTAAAGTAACGGTCACCGAAGTTACATCGACGAGAATGAGGAACACGTTAATTATTTGAAGCAATTGTTACTTTATTAAAAACCTTTTTTCATTTACACACGAGCACGATGCAGCGATCAGAAATGCCCGTAATACGCGCCGACCTACTTAACCTATTACCTACTGATATCTATTCAGTCTTGTGTAAATGACTAGAAATCATATCGAAAAATTCATGGAAATGTGATTTTAAAGCACGCGAATGACTGTAAAAATTAGATACGGATTATAAATAGAATAAATATATATATATATTGAACTAAACGCGACACCGCGGCATAATGCCAAAAGGTAATTTTCTTTAGTGTGATCAGCTTTAAGCTGGCAGACGATATTTGTCGTTCGGTTGCTGGCCTGAAATTGATCGAGTACATGCTCGATAGTGATAGGCGTAAGGTTTGTCGGTGAAAGACTTTTCGAATGTGAGTATTACTATGCTATACACATTGGGTGAGCAAACTTTTATTAAAACACGGACTTAGACTAACAACTGTTTGTAGGGGGGGGGGGGGGTAGTTTCAAATTTCACATACTCGACACAAATAGTTATCAATATAAACGAAGATTATAGATCAACACTACAGCAAGAAGTACTATCAGTCTTGTCTGATTGGGGTTTACAGGAACCCAGATCAACACCACCAGATAGGTCATTCGTCACCCGCAAAATTTGAGATGGTTTAACACTCCGTATACCAAACATTTCGTATATTTCACAAAACTAGCCCACCTTAGTACATCATGTTCTGCCATGATCCAAAGAATCGCAGGATTTCACGAATAAGCGTATTATTCTTGGAAAAACTCGTAGCAAATACCCGCTGTTTCTCTGTATTTTCTTTATATCCAATTAAATTAAATTCATAACGATTATTTTTCTTAAACAGACAATAACACCTGATGAAGAATGTTCTAACATTCGAAAGCTTGTGATCCATATCTCTGCAGTGAGCCATAAAGGTGTTACCACTTCTATTTGCTTAAATTTGAACTGACTCACACGGCTACCACAATAAGTTCTACATTCATACGATCAGCTAAGATATATTAACAATCTATACAAAGAAAAAAGGGAAAAGGCGAAGTTTTAGTACTACCTTATATATAATTAACTGTCAGTCGCACGTACAACATTGCCCTGTTACATCCCTAAGAAACATATTTTTTATAATAAACCATTCCACGACAAATCTTTCTCAATAGTCAAGCACGAAAATTTTTCTCATTTCCTATTGTGGAAGGCGCTGGAAAAAATCCCTAACTCGATATTTACATAGCTATTGTAATATACAAGAGAAAAGGAGGTCGTCAAAGTAACGCTTACTACCCCCGGCATATAATTTTTTGCAATCTGTCAATTTTGGTTTATTCACGGTTCATGTAGAATGTTGTACTTACTGGTATACATTATACTGGATATTTTACATACATCATTCACAAACTATCATACCACTAATACAAAATAATACTAAAAATACAGTGTAATGTGATGATAATAATATACACAATACTTTCGTTTGTGTATACATGTGATTTTTACAAGATGGATGTCTACAATATCATTGGAATTTCTTAAATTTAAACATATTTATTAGCTGAAATTTATATATTTTTTATTGTTTTCCTCACCAACACTACTCATAACCCTCGACGCGATAGGGTTGTCGTAGATGTCATTACGTTCTATGATATTATCATAGTTATATACGAAAATTATTGGTTTCGACTAACTCAGATTAAAATTAAGATGAGCTTTCGTGTATTGAGTATACATCGTGCAATGAGTGAACAAAAGTGGCTCATGCAGGATACACACTTGGGGGAAGCTGTTTGTTGAGTGGCAGGGACACTGTATTCGTAACCAAAAGGACTCAGATTCGAAACCGCTCTCCAATCGACTTTTCAACGATGATCTTCAGCCAGGCATTTTCCCCGTTTGCTGACGTAAACCCGTCTCCAAAATGGGTAGACTTTTTCAAGAGTGATATAGGAGTGTGAAAGGTATTGTATCTGCGCTGAATATACCTGATGAAAACTCTTACTGTAACCGCATCTGTATGCCATGATTGATACTTTAGGTCAATCAATGTTGTACTTTATACCTTTTACCCTTTACTTGACTATCGCTAAGTATTGTGTGTGCCAACTATGCATGCTTATTGCACATAAACATACAGTGAAACCTGTATTAAGCGACCGTCCGCGGACCGGCGTAAAACGGTCGCTTAAGACAGGTGTTCGCCTTATACAGTGAGTATACTTATATACCGAAAACGTTCGGGACCGCCGAAAGGCGGTCGCTTAAGACGAGTGGTCGCTGTATACGAGTGGTCGTTAGAGCAGGTTTCACTGTACTTGATAAACGTCAGCTCGTTATGTCTTAATCTCAGTAAAGTGAAATGCGTTACTTTTAGTATTGTTATTAGAAGCGCGGCTTTGCATGCGGGTTGTGGCAAGATCGAAGCCCGTCTTGTACATTTAGTAAGCAATTTACCAATTTCACATGGCACCCACACTTCTAAATATTATACTAGTCACGTTTGTGGAAGTATGAGTACAGCGTGCCTTTACAGAGGCCGATGATGGATCAATCGCGACGTGGAAGCACCGTGGCTATGATGGTATTCATCGCGTTCATCCATCGCAACTGTATGAATTACTAATTGTATGTAAATATACGTTAATTGTAAGTAAAGATTACTCAAAGTGTCATGTTTGCAGATCCGCTCAACTATGCTCGTCTCCTCGTAAGAGACATATTAATTTTCGTTGTTTTCTTAACACATACGCACACTAACACGTTATTGAATTAACCTTTGGTTTATGTATATTTACTATTAATTAGCACACAAGACCAAGCCCTGAACCTTCCACGAACCTATGTGCGTTTTTTCACTTAACAACGTTAGGGTACAATATTGTGTAGTTATGTACGTGATAACAATCCATCTGGTCAGCAAGTTCTTTACTAAACTGTTACAGTTACATATTCAGCATGATATGGGGTAATAGTCAAATGTAAAACCAGGCGGCGCTGGGTCCAGGTCGTGCGCTTTTTTTCCTAAGGTATTTGATCACTAGAAGCGTACCTTCTGCGTGTGATGGAAGACATAATGACACCGAAACATATACGTTTAGTACACTGTTACCTTTACAACATTGCCAGTAAAATCATAACCGTAGTGGTTCCATACGTGAAATACTGTATTATGACAAACCGTGTCTGTAGTCCTTATATCGTTTACATGTTCAGTCATCTGAAGATAAGATTTGATACACACCTAGTGAACCTAGATCAATATGGTTTCCATATCTCAGCACTAATTAATAGTCTTTTCGTACAAAAGTCCGTAAAATACGTTGAGAAAAACGGTCAATGAAATAAATATTAATATTATTCGAATATGATGTCCAGTAGGTGTAGCCTGTTGGTAAATTTTAAGAGGAAGTATTTTTCATCTTTACTGGCATTGAACGTGATGGCTTTGGGCGAGATTTGATCAAACGCGAATGCGATTTGCACAGTTGTCGTCTGCATGTATTGCATCATCAATGGCTTTCTCTCGCAGGTCAACGTGGTTGAGAGGACAAACAGAGTAGTCACGTTTGTTATGATGGGAAACAATATCCTATTATAACCTATATTATTGCCTCTCCTGTAATACTCCAGATTCCTTTCCATTTTAGCTCACGCTAAAAATTTTAGCCACGCTTAATATCAAGTGATGTCTGCGTAAATATGCAGGGTTGGTTTTATAAACATTATATTCCATATTAATGAATGAAGGAACGAATTGACTAACAAAATACCACAAGAATGTGATGGCGGGCTGTCCTTGAAAAGTCACTGGTTTCTAAAAGCCGGGCGGTGCCGGTTCTATACATCGGCCAAAAATTTCGAGAATGTCACGTACCTCGTGTGCATGGTTTAGGTAGTCAAACCTCGCTTTGCATCCTCTGAACCCATGTATCAACTTCAACCTTTATCAGACTAAGGATGAACTCATAGGCGTTAGAGTGTGCACACTTCAGCCTTAAGAACCTAGAATTACACGCTACAACATGTTGACGGCCTTCCAGACCTTCCCTGTCTTGCTTAGACCCGGTTACCCACTTTTGCACTATGCATTTTGTACTTTTGTTGAGGGCATCATCCCCCAGTGTAGCTACCATATCAGCATGAAGCCTTTTGGGGTAAACCCTTCATAATCAAATACTTGATAACACCACGGTGCCAAATTTTGTCCATTTTTCTCTAAAAGCCGAAAGGTCTTCTAAGTATTACAACAGAAATGCTAAAAAAGTGACAAGGTTCATCAAAAGTATATCACAATTCATCCAAAGGATTTAGCTTATATGCAAAGTTTCATCGTTAAACCTTGGGTCTTTCATGATCGGCCTATGAACTTTTACAGTGGCCCTCGTACACTCGGATAAATCTGTGGTAGGTATTTACAATGAGATGGCTAAATCATCGGAGAGGTCATCGCCATAGAGAGCATCGAGGTATCTAAAATTCAGCCACGACAGACCAAAGAGCACTTACACTGCCACATTGCGATGGCGATACGAAAAATTCCTATGGATAGACGAGATTTTAGGAGCTTTGTGCTCAAAAAACGGCGGATATTGCCGAGACCGAGATTCTACCGAGAATATTTTGATATTCAATTCTGCCAATGTAGCCAATCAACCACCTGCTCTTTTTACTGGCGTAACAATGATTATTTAAAACTGTGTCAAAATACGCGAATAATACAACGTTTATCGAATTTTGAATTCGAATGTTGATTTTGATGTCAAATTTTGATGAATATTGCAGGTGCGAACTTCATGATCATGACAGGTATGTATTTTGCGTGTATAGAAACTTTAAAAGTTCAGACTAAATAACAATCCCATACCATCTAGTTTAATTACTCTTACATAGTCATATACATAAATATATGTAGGCATCAATACCGACAAATAGCGAAAAATTTATATTGCCAATTTTGATATTTTACAGTTTAGAGATTCCATAGTTATTTGCTATTAATTATTATTAGAGGTTCAATATTGATTCACCTATTAGGAATCTCTATATTATTATTAAGAGGGACTATAGTGATTTATCTGTTAGGAATCTCTTTATTGTTGAGAGGTTCTATAGTAATTCACCTATTAGGTATCTTTTTGTTGTTGAGGGGTTCTATAGTGATTTACCTATTACGAATCTCTTTATTGTTGAGAGGTTCTATAGTGATTTACCTATTAGGAATCTCTTTATTGTTGAGGGGTTCAATAGTGATTTACCGATTACCAATCCCTTTATTTTTGAGTGGTTCTAGAGTCATATACCTACTATGAGCACGTTATTTTTTATTTACCCTCTAGCAAGCCCTATATTCTTGAGAGATTATTGTCATTTGCCTTCTAGTAAGCCCGATGATTTCAGATTTTTATGGTGTTATAACCATATTTAGCACCAAAACCTAGGTACTTAGGTTGATAAATGAATTTGCAACGCAATAAGAGAATAAAACGATACTGCAACGTAAAAATTTTATGATGCATATAACCCTCGTATGATCGAAGGCTATGAGGCATTGGATGAAACATCTTTCAGGAACTTTTTTGTATGAGAGCATTTATGACATCGTCTAAGCCTACATATGAAGGATCCTGCATGGATACATACGAGTACACACGATATTGTACAGATATGTTGGCGCCAGTGGTTGTAGTTGTTAGAAGCGCTGCCTTTCATGCGACAGGTTGCGAGTTCGAACCAGCATAAACCAGGGATTTTTCCCCGCGCCTTCCACGATAGGAAATGAGCAAGATTTTCGTACTTGAATATTGAGAAAGATTTGTCATGGAATGGTTTATTATAAAATATCTTAAGGATGTAACAGGGCAATGTTGTACGTGTGACTGACATTCAATTATAAAGTAGCACCAAAACCTCGCCTTTGCCTTTACCTTACAGATGTCAATTTGTTTTCGACGTTTCTAAAAGCCACCTTTAGCCACGTGTGTCGTTTACGCGGCGTGTGACGGCTAAATGTCTCGTTACAGAAAATTATTACGAGAATCGGGGAAGGAGAGGGTATAATGCCCAGGCCGGAGACCGCCGAGACCATACCGCTCGTTCTGAGATAGAGTGCGCTGTGCTGTGTATTCACTATAGCGGATGCGAAACGTTCGTTTTCTCAGCAAAATTCTCCAAGTGCTCGCTGGTGTTGAAGACGAATCCAACGTACGAGATTCACGCTGATAACAGTTCACGGTATTACGGGAAGACCGTGTGGCGGAGTGGACGTTAATTTTGCCGCAATGAAGTGTAGAATTTGACAGTAGTAAAATTTTTAAGCCGCTTACGCAGTCTACCATGTGTCACAGTTCATCACAAATCATACAAAAAAGGCTCTAAAAGAGGGGCCACTATCTCACACGGTACTTTCCCTGTACATATTTAATGGATCTTCCAAACACGCATAGAGGCTGTTGTTTTTCTTTCCATATTTATTCAAAAGTGGTTTAAACGATTCTGAAATAACACTCATGAACAAAGAATTGAATCCGAATAGAAAATAATGTCCTCTACATAGAGAAAAAAACGAGAATTATGTTTTCCTGCGTCATATTAAGTGTATGATAATTACAACAGAATAACAGAATAAACTTTAACAATATACATGTTAATATACAGTGAACTGTAAAAATGAAGAATGAAGACAACCCACGGTAATCAATGCTAATGACTGAAAAGGCAAAGTAAAGCACTTCTACACCGCGAGTATCAGCCAATAAAGGCTCTCAGATGCGGTTCACAATGAATGGCAGCTATTCAGTCGAGATACAATACCTTTGACACACACATCACACATTTTGGAGATGGTTTACTCCAGCAATCGAGGATCAATGACTTGCTGAGGATCATCGCAGAAAAATCCGCCACCTTTCGGTTACGAATCCGGTGTTCTTACCACTCAACTAACTGCTTCCCCTGCAGTTAATCAATCAACACTGTATTTTGGTAGTGTTAGTGTTAGAATAATGTAATCCAGATTCCCATAATTTCACACCAGCTATTGATATACAGTGCTTTTTTTCAGTAGTTTAGCATTTTAACAAATAGGAGACATTCCGAATATCATTAATACGCAGAATGAAAAGCGAGGGTCCTATAATGGACCCTTGATGCACACCTAAGGTGAAGGTCCAAGTTATTATTATTATATTACATTAGCGACAGTTGAAGAGGTAATCAGAAATCCAAACAGTGCGACATGAACAAAACCACTTGTTTTTTAATAAAACATTTTGATCAATTGTGTCAAATGCTTTCATGCGATCAATAAAAACCTCTTACGGATATATTTCCTTTATCATCAGCACTAGTAATTTTTTGGATTAAGTCTAAAAGAGCAAATGATATCAAATAAAATTTTTGAAATCCATACTGAGCATTAAATAATACAGATCAAGAAATATCTTCACTGGCATGCATACACTAGTGAATATCGAATTAGGGCTATGTTTTTATTGCAGTAACTTTGAAGAAGGCACATCCTAGCAGATAACATATGAGACAAGTTTCAGTTTCTATAATTTCGACCGATGTGCACCCTAGCAAATAACGCAAATTTACGTTTCAATAAGTTTGATGTGCATCCTAAAATAATGAATGAGATGTATGTTTTTATTTTAATAACTTTGACTTGCCTCTCAGCGAAAAACAAATGACACACTTGTTTTTGCTGCTGTTTCAATAACTTGGACTGACGTGCCTTTCACCCAAAAACAAATAAGACAAATGTTTTCTTGTTTATATAAATTTTTCCTGAGTAAGCATCGAGGTTCAATGATTAGCCTTTGTAGGGATCAACGATCACCGGCGTTTTCAAGTTTTAATGCAATTATTTTGTGTTGTGTGCAGCATGTAGCCTAAAAAACCCAAATTGGGTTATATTTTTATCCTGTGAAAAGATTATATTGCAATTTGTTATATAGGTATTATATTTATGCCTGTAGGTGTTACCAATAGTACATCCTATAATAAACCAATTCAATCCATATATTACTCAAAAAGTAATGATATTGATTTATGTGTGGAGAAAAGTTATGCAATAAACACTTCTATATAATTCATACAGTTATTACTTTTTTTGAAAAAAGGACCTTGGACTCTTACTCAGCGTGTTTCTACTCATAAATACTTCGTCGCTATTGACAGTTTTTGGGGAAAAAGAATGAGAGGTAAAAGTGCGTACACAAATGACGTCATTAATTTTCCTGTTGATGACCCTAAACGGAAAGGTAGTAATAAATGTAGTCAACCAAGATCTATATGCACTGATGAGAAAATTATTAACATTGGACCACTGGATCTTAGTCAAGAGGTTGAATGTCACACTGACTGCAGAGACATATCTTAATATTTGGACATATCTTCACCATGTCATGATGTAAAATTTGATAAACACCTTTTGAATAACTATGACTGAGATTAAGATGAGGCTTTGTATCTCAAGGATACCTGATCAGGTATAACAAGCGGTCAGGGGTGGCACACGTATTATATACTCGACCGTTATCTGACGGTAAATAAGGCGAGAAAAAAATAGGCGAGATTTTGGTGCTACTTTATAATTAATGTCAGTCGCATGTACAACATTGCAATGTTGCATATATATTAACTTATTTATCAATAAATCACCTATATATCAACAAGAAGCCTGGCGCAACAAGCCGTCAAAATTTCCCGATATGTAAGCAGCCCTGATTTGTCCAGGTAGCCTCGCTGGGATTAATGCAGTTGATGTAGTCACAGGGCCAATGCAGTCACAGGGCCGATGTAGTCACAGGGCCGATGTAGTCACAGGGCCGATGTAGTCACAGGGTCGTGGTAGAAGAATACGGCGTAAGGCCGGCTTGATGAGGGACAGTTCGAGAGGCGTGTCGAGACGGTAGTCGTGGGCCTGTTGTCGCCGTTCGACACGGCGTGTCCGGTGAGGGCGTGGCAGTTCGGAGTGGTGGGCAGGCAGGGGTTCAGTGAAGAAGTATGGGTGAAGAAGAGCCTGAAAAAAGGTGTGGAGCAAAAAAAGAGTCAAACTGCCAGCTCCCCTCCATAATCTATCCAAAACACAAGATTAAAAAGATATTAATAGTATTATGTCAATATACTCTTCAAAAAAGGAGGGGGCAACATTAGAAAATATTAATGATATTATGTCAAATATGCTATTCAAAAAGAGAGATGAAACATTAGAAAAGATTAATGGTATTATGTCAAGTATACTTCTCATATCTGTAGTATTTACTAAAATTTACATAAAAGTTCAAGCAATACAGTTATGTTATGTGTAATATTTACTGAAATATGCATATTTTTTTTATGTTGGGTTTCCTTTTGTTCTTTTTTGAGTGGTGTATTTGTATTCGAATGTTAGAAAAGCTTAATTAAATACTTCTCAATTGATTACGCTGGCCGACTGGATCACATACGTGTTTGGCTGAGATACGTTTCTTGCTGTGATACACTAGCTGTTTCTGTATGAGGTCCCGGGCCTGGACTGGGGCATCTGGTATGAGCTGGGTGAAAGGAATTGGTGGGGTCTCGGGAAATGTGATCTTGTTGTAGTCTGGCAACTCACTCATACCCTGTGGAACAATAACACAACTTAAGGAAATAAGAGAACCAAGCCACTCATACTTCAGAGAACAGTGAGGCATGTCATTGATATCCCGGAGAAAAATGAGGCAACATGCTCATATCGTAGGAGACAATGAGGCAGCTCACTTGTTCTCTGGAGAAAAACGAGGCAACACGCTCGTATCGTAGGAAACAATTAGGCACCTCACTTGTTCTCTG